>OMNV01009679.1:7065-23706 GCA_900303265.1 Brotula barbata | reverse complement strand
AAGTTAAAATGACAGCAACAGCTAAAAAACATACACAACTCTTACAGCATGAGCCAGTGAATGGAACACGAACAAAGAGCAAATCAGTGAGTCATACACGGACACAGAGTGAATGAATGAATGGAACACGGACACAGAGTGAATGAGTGAATGATACACGGAGACAGAGTGAATGAATGAATGGAACATGGAGATAGAGAGAGTCAATGAATGGAACACAAAGTAAAAAAGTGAATTGAACACGGACACAGAGTGAATGAGTGAATGATACACGGAGACGGAGTGAATCAGTGAATGGAACACGAACACATAGTGAATCAATGAATGGGGTTGTGGGTTCGAGTCCATGCTCCTTTTGCTCTCCTTTCCATCTGCAGTTATGTTGTTGACTATATGTCAGTGTATCTTTGAATGGAAGTTCATGAAGTCGACTTAAAGCCTCTTAAAGCTCCTCAAGAGGAAGCTTTACTTTGATACAAATCATTTCCTTATGAAACGTTATCTTTGTCCCAGATGTCCTGTTCTTCCTTCTCTTTCTTTCTTCCTCTCTTCTCTGCCTCCTATTTTTTTCCTCTCTCCTCTTCTTTTTCTTCCTCTCCTGTTGTTTTCCTTTTGAACACTCTCCCCTCATCTTCCTTCTTCGTCTCTTTTCATTTTCCCCTTCTTGCTCCTCTTTCTCTCTTCCTCTTTCCTCCACTTCCTCCCCTCTCTTTCCTCCTCTCCCCCATCCTCCCCGTCTTCCTCCTGTCCCCTCCTCCTCTCGTCCCTTCTTCCTTTCTTCTTCCTCCTCCTCCTTTTTGTCCTGCTTTGACCTTCACTAACGCTGCTGCATTTCAAAGTCCTTTTAAAGCTCTCAGGTCTTCCTGCACCCCCAGCAGCGTATCAAACGCTGCTGGGGGTGCAGGATCTTCCTCCTTCTCCTCTTCTTCCTCCACCTCCTCTCTTTCATCGTTGACCTGGCGTGGGGCCAACACTCACCGCTCTTCGTCCTTCATGACTCAGCGCCTCATATTTCAATGCTGTCATGGCCCAACATATTCAGGCTTTTATTTTGAAAGGCTCTCCTGCAGCGAACCTGAGAGTGTTCATTATCATCAGCAGCTTCCTCATCGATGATAAGACGATAATAATGATGGTATGTAATTACTCTTTTTAAAACTCTTTAAATACAAAAAAACAGTTTATACTTTTTTTTCTACATCTGAGTGCTTAAGTTTTGTGAAAGTAATTAAAATAAAAATTTTGATAATTATTTCTTTTATTTGTAAGATTTTTTTAAGATATATTTTTGTTTTATAGGATGAAGTAATGATGCAAGCAATATTGATAGAGAATGAGGCTAACAAATGCAGGCCTGTACATGGCCCCTGAGGGCTGGTCTTCGAATCAACGTGTGGATTCATGTTGTGTTGACGTTTCTCTGTGTCTCTTTCTGCTCATGAATGCAGCACCTGGGGCGTTCACATGACACACGTATGTTCTATGTATAGACCTTCTTCTGTTGGGTCGAGACATCAGGCGGCCCTTTCTCTTATGCTCTCCTTTTTCTTCCTCTATCTATCTGTCTGTCTATCTGTCTGTTTATCTGTCTGTCTGTCTATCTGTCTGCCCGCCACCCTGCTGTCAGCTACGGTTTTTCAGCACTGCTGCAATTTGTATATTTTGTTGTATATTTATTCTTATTTTTCCCAACATGTATGACAGCTACGATTGGAATGTGCTCCCAAACATGCCGACTGCTTTATTTGTGCCAATCTGAGGAAATTATTTGCATTGCACTCCCTGCTAACACTGCGTAAGGCCGCCGGAATCACAAACAAAAGGTGCTGTGCTACAGGGGTCGGCATGCTGATGCGCTCCGCAAGTGGAGGAAATGAGGACACTGCACGCCGCTCCCGGCCATCTGCATGTCAAACATGCACTCTCTCCGCAATACTAATAGAGACTTTCAAAGGAACTCTGCCTTGGTCTCCTGGGAAACCTGGCTGAACGTGGAAATTTGGACACCGCTGTGGGATTATGGGTGTATCTATTAATTAGAGCAGACCTCAACACTGCTACGTGAGGGAAATCAAAAGGAGGAGAGATATGTTTTAACATCAGTAACAACTAGTGTATGCTGTAACATTACACCAACATTAATCCAGTATTGTGGAATCATGTACGTTAGGTTAATCACTCCTGACCAAAGCACTAGGAGGAAGATCTGGAGTTGGTCCCTGAACGCTGTTGTGTGTGTGTGTGTGTGTGTGTTCACATGTGCATGTGTTGGCTGCCCGCTGCTCCTCATTGAGGATGGGTAAGAATGTAGAGAATTGATTTCCCTACGGGGATCAATAAAAGCACCCTTCTTTCTTCCTGTCTTCTCTATCTGCTGCCTTTGACACAGTTAACCACCACATTCTCCTCTCCACACTAACTCAGCTTGGCTTCTCAGGATCTGCCCTACTCTGGTTCGTGTCCTACCTCTCAGGGAGTGTCCTGGAGAGGGGAAGTGTCTAAATCTCACTACCTGTCCACTGGGGTACCTCAAGGGTCTGTTCCTGGTCCCCTACTCTTTCCAATATACATCAATCTCTTGGAGCAATCATCCAATCACATGGCCTCTCATATCACTCTTTTGTTGATGATACCCAGCTCCTCCTATCATTCCAACCAGACGACCCCACAGTCTCAGCATGAATATCGGCATGCCTCACCGATATCTTGGCATGGATGAAGGAACACAACCATCAGCTGAACCTGGCTAAGACTGAGCTCCTTGTCCTTCTGTACAACAACAGATCAGTATTCATCTGGACTCTGCACAGCTAACTCCGTCAAAATCTGCCAGAAACTTGGAAGTCCTACTTGCTGTTTTCCCTTCGACCGCTTCTGTCTCCCAGTCTCCCCCAGATCCAGAACCCATGCAACTTGGTCGAGCCAGACTCAACCCGGAAGAGAGACAATGACGTCTAAGTTCTGGGAGCTGCTTGTACTGTAGTCAGTACCGATGAACCGGCAACTCTTCGATCACTAGATCACCCTACCACCTAAGCCACGCTGCCCCGCATGAGGTTCTCCGGTGGGGACATTCCACCAGACTCACCTGCCACCCCAAGATGAATCGCACACTTGCCTTTCTCCAGCAGCGCTTGTGGTGGCCCATGATGGAGAAGGACACCTGGGACTTCATCAATGCCTGCTCGTGCTCAGAACAAAACATCCACCAGACCCTGGTCCCTCAAGCAGCAGCCCCCCCACCGGTCTGCATGATTGACGACCACCCGGCCTACAACGACTCCTGGATGATGCAGGGGCCGGGGTCTACAGTACCTTGTGGACCTGGAGGGATACGGCCCAGAGGAGCGGCGCTGGGTTCCTTGTCGCCTCATCCTGGATTCCACTCTCATCCGGGACTTCTACCAACTACACCCAGAGAAAACCAGTCGAGCGCCAGATGGCTCTCATAGAGAGAGGGGTTGCTGTTGCTCAGTTATTGTCTCCCCATCTGTGTCTGCTTCTGGGTGTGTCTGTACGCTCCGCATAACAAGTGATGTCTCAGTACTGTGGAAGGCACTAAAACCGGACTGAAAGGGTTCAAAGAAATTGTTGGCGATTAAGTATTTGATCAGCTTTTTCAAAAGAGGTTCAATGACTGCTGTTTTACATGCAGCAGACAAAAACCCCATGGAAAGAGTACAATAATACTGATTAGACGAGCACCAAGAGTTGGGCAGAGCTCTTTCAGAAGTTTAGCAGGCAGAGGTAAACGTATCAAAGAAACAGTTTCAATCCATGATAAGAACTTGGAAGAACATTCAGTCTTGTGATTCTTCAAGTTCATTAAAAAGACTGAGCCTGTCGCTAACCACCGCAGTGAGCCTGTATGGTTTCAGCTAATGGTCTCTAGACTAGATCTGCAGATCCAGAATCTGGATATACTGGAGATGGAACATAGAACCAGTGAGTCCTTGTCTGATTTACGCCATCCTGATCCTTAAGCGCTTCTTGCAGGACTCATTCTGTGGTCCATTTTGTTCAACTTGCTCACTTGCAGCCTCATCTGCTTTTCCTGTGTATTCCATGTATGCTGTGTCTTGTGCGTTCCGTGTGTCCTGAGTGATGTGTCCTGTGTTTTCCGTATGTCCTGTGTGTCCTACATTTCCTGTGTGTCCTGCTGTCCCGTGTGTTCTGTGTGTCCTGTGCGTCCTGTGTGTCCTGTGTGTCCTACATGTCCTGTGTGTCCTGTACGTCCTGCGTGTTCTGTGTGTCCTGTGCGTCCTGTGTGTCCTACATGTCCTGTGTGTCCTGTATGTCCTGCGTGTCCTGTGGGTCTATTGTAGCATATGCTCTGTTAAAATAAAAAGTATATATTGCTAATAGACCAGTAAACGTAGAAGTGGGTGTGGATTGGAGGTAAATTAAATTGATGACAAAATTAAACATAAGACTCAAGAGACTGTAATGCAATAAGGAGTACCATATATTGAAAAAACAAACCAAAAGAAAATGCAATGACACTTAAAAATGTATTCAAATCAAATAAAAAAGGCTCAGTCCAGTCAAAGTCAACGGTTCAAAGTCAACGGTTCAGTCAGGGGGCATGTGAGGGGCAGTGTGTATGAATGGGAGAACTGGGGGAGGTCGGTGTGGTGAAATGTATTGTTGTTGCTGCTGCTGCAGTTTTCCTACCTGCCCTGGCAGGAAAAAGCAGGACTATTCAGGACTATTCAGGACTATTCAGGACTATTCTGACTCTCTGGGTCTCTGGCTCGCCATCATCATCATCGCACTCAAGAAACCTGGCCTGGATACAAAAAAGGCCAAATGAATACAAAATAAACTAAATCAACAAAACCAGACGATCTACAAGCTCACTAATAACCAAATCAAAATACAAGATCAATAATCAACTTAAAAACAGCTTATCTGCAAGCATTACATTCAAAATAAATCTTTGACATTTCAACCCAAAAACATACAATTAAAACAAACAAACATTTCCAACAAACAAATCTGAACCACATGGTCACTTAACAATTCACTCAGTTTCTCTGTCACACAAGCAGTTTCATGGGTTCGTGGGTCGAGGTGAGGTCTAACAACCAGATTATAATGGTGCGGAAGTATTTGTAAAATTGAATGAAATGGCTGGAATTTGGTAGATAGAAGTTAAATGTGTACAGACCTGCAGCAGCTTCTAGCGGTGTGGACCCCCTAGACTGACTGCAGACTGACTGGCTGTATATTGAGGGTGTGGCTTGTTCGTGTGACTGATTGGTGTGACTTGGCTGATTGCTGTGAGTGACTTAGAGACTGACCAATACATACCTTGCCCGAAAACCTGGGTTACACTATATTCTGTGGATTCTGTGTGTCCTGTGTCTTCTGTCTGTCTCCTTGTGTCTCCCTCTTTGATACTGACTCTCCGTTGGCCCTACCAGGCCGCGGCTCTGCTGCAGTCCCAGCTGAATGGCGCAAATTGTTCACGCAAAAGCCACCACCTGCAACCGTGCCGAACGGCTATGGCAGCAGCCTCAGCCACCCAAAAACAAAACGACTTACTCTATAAAAGAATAGATACACTGAGTAGTAAAGTACAAATCAATCAACACGGAGAAAAAGCTAGAAAGTCGGCAGAAAAAGTCTCAGACAACCCACACGCTCAACGCTCTCAGCCACGCTCACTCCCAGCACGCGCTTACTTGGGGAGAGAGAGCAATAAAAGGAACATTAAAGAGTAATGATGGAAGAATACGACCAACTGAATGGAAGAACGACATCATTAACATGACAAATGATCAACACGACTGGAAGATGCGGGGGAGCAGCGAGGAACTGAGGTGGGGGGAGAAAGACAGAGCGATAGAGAGCAATGGCGGAGGGAATGGATGGAATGAGATAATGGCAAACAAGTGAACAAAACCCCAAATGGCTCGGAATGTTGTGGCACACTGAGGCGTGTGTGTACGTGTATATGTATTTGTGTACGTGAGGGTTCAGGAGCGTTTGTGTGTGTAGTTCTCTGTGTCTTCGACCTGTAAGACTCAGATTTATTGTCTATAATAATAACATATTTTATATCACAGCAATTTTCAAAGAATCTGTGCTTGTGAGTGTGTAGTGTTCTAAGTGCAGTAAAGTTTGCTGTCTGTTTATGGTGGCCCTAGCCTCTTCACCCCAGGTGCTCAAATGGTCTCCAACACAGGTGGGGAGAGATAACACTGTAAAACTGTCTTGATGAACATCAGAAGAGCTGGGGGCACCACCAGTCCACCAGCCTATTTATGGTCATGGTCAGAGTGAGGACATCACATTGAGGTGAAAATCCTCCTGCTCATCAAAGCACAAAGAGCATGCTGTCCTCCTACCATAAATGATGATGTCTTCATCATCTTGATAGGTTTTGTAACGTGGGCTATGCCTCACAACATATGCTGGGTGGAGTTTACTATTAAATCAATATCTTATCCATTTTTGCATCGGTAAATCTGTGATCAACCCCGTGGTCTAGTAAAGAATGCCGTGAACGCACTATTATCCCAACTGTCGACACCTGGCTTGACATAGCTGCACTTTCTCATTCCAACTTGGGCAAACATGCAACGGAATAAGCCAGGATGCACTGATTAAACTAGGTCAGGCCCGGCTTTTCCAATTATGCTGGATTTCTTAATTCTACTTTTGTGCAATGCCCCTCTGGGCTTAATCTAAGCATTTACATAATACAAATAAACATGGACACAACACCAGCGCGTTGGTGGCTGGGAAGCAAGGAAGACCCTCTCAGTCAGGTGTGAGCAGCTTTTATCATCCGATGTAGACCGAAGGAGCCAGTCACCAGTCACAATGACACTTACACAATTCACCAATTTCACCACACCAGGTGTTGCTCATCGGCCAGACGAGATAGAGAGAAAGGGAGAGAAAGAGAGGGAGAGGGGGAGAGAGAGAGAGAGAGAGAGAGAGAGCACAGAGCAGCAGCAACAAGAAAAATACACATATGACCAAGGGTCATAACAGTTTATTTCAAACTGGTTAGTGTTTTTTGTTTCTGTCAACTGCGCCATGTCATTTGTTTATTTGTTTGTTTGCATCATTTAAAGATTATTTCAACAAACTCTGTTTGACGTTCCTGCTAATGGATTCATGTCATTATTAGTGTTTGTCACTGAGATTATTTCCACAAACGAGTAATTGTTTGTTTTTCTTGCTGCTGGTTCCATGTTGTTTATTTTGTTGTTTGTGTCGTTGTGAGGTCATTTCAACAAACAAAGTGTTTGTTTTTCCTGCTGATAGTTTTATGAAGTTTGTTTGTTTATTTTTTTTTTTTTCGGCATCACGGTGGAGTGGTGGTTAGCACTATTGCCTCACAGCAAGAAGGTTGTGGGTTCGAATCCCGGGGTCGATCTCCGCACCTTTCTGTGTGTAGTTTCCATGTTCTCCACATGTCTGCGTGGGTTTCCTCTGGGTACTCCGATTTCCCCCACCCACAAAAACACGTATTTTAGGTTAATCACTCCCGACCAAGGCACCAGGAAGAAGATCTGGAGTTGGTCCGCGACGCTGTTGTGTGTGTGTTGGCTGCCCACTGCTCCTCATTCGAGGATGGGTTAGAGTGCAGAGAACTTTTTTTTGCCTCTCACATCTCCATGTCTCTCCCCCTCTTTCTCTTCCCTCTCTGTTACAGAATGCTCACGCTGTGTGCATACTCAGACGCCATGTTTACCACGTTAGCCCTAGATTGAAGTAAGGCTAAACACGCAGTGTGCATGAACAGAAGAAGAAGAAGAAGGATACTTTATTGATCCCCTTTGGGAAATGAATTCTCTGCACTTTTACCCATCCTCAATGAGGAGCAGTGGGCAGCCGACACATGCACGTGCAAACGCACACACACACAACAGCGCCCGGGGACCAACTCCAGATCTTCCACCTTGCCTTGGTCAGGGACAACGGCAGGAGTGATTAACCTAACCAACACGTTTTGGTGAGTGGGGGAAACCCACGCAGACACCGCCCCAACACATATTCAGCTTCTTTAACAGCTGGCAACTTTAAAATTTCCAAAAGTTTTGGGATATCTTGTCAGTTTTCAAACCATTCACGGGCCTGGAAAACACACATTGAAATTTCCTGACTTTTTCAGGAGCACAGAAATTTGAACATTTTTTCTCATCCTTGTCTTAGGAAAATCCTCATTAAGTTGATGTGACACTATAAGTTCATCACATCGATGATGATGCGTCCCAGCACATCCAGAAGATGTATCTTGCATGTGGAAGTCTGGCTCAGCCAGTGACTCCTAGGAATAGACTATGTGACAATCAAGAACAGTTTGGTGACTACTGGAGAGACAGTTGACGGCACAGAAAGACGGCACCGGGGGCAGTATGGGTTAGCACCTCAGCCTGTGTCTTTCGGGAGAAGGAACCCCAACAAGCTACAGAAAGCCCCTCAGAGATATACCCCCACGAGATCCCGAGAATGGGGGAGAATGAGATCTCCAACAGGATGGATCAATGGTTATTGACCCACGCAAACAAACTGACTATGAGTATAAACTGTGCAAGAACCAACAAAGCCTAAAAATCCACCAGGCCAGCATGAAATGCTTGGAGCTGGAGAGTGAGATGCAGTGCACAGGTCTTGAACCAGTCCCTCCACGTACCAGAATCTCCCCACCAGAAGATAGTTTCACAGCAGCAGATTAAGTAGCCACCAGCCAGCAACCGGCGCGTATGGCTGCAGTTTGACAGAGAGGTGACCAACATCATTCAAGTCACAGCCAAAGGAGATGCTGACAGTCGACTCAAAACATCGACTGCCATCATTTTCAGTTATGCCTCCAAAAGGTTCAGGCATATAGAGAAAGGTAACACCAAGACCACCACGTACACCATGAACCACAGGGCCACCAAAATACATCAACTGTGGCAGGAGTTTCGAACCCTCAAAAACCAGTACAAGACATCTACCGAAGAGGAGAAGCAAGCTTTAGCCAACCTATGAAACATCTTACAGAAAAGGCTGATGACCCTCCTCAGGGCACAGTGGGACACGAGAGGGGGAAGCAAGAGAGGCAGGAAGCAGGCAGCATTTATTGTGTCCTCATAGTGTCCCCTACCTGGTCTATAAACGCTGCCCAGAGCTCCTCCGACACCTGTGGATCATCTTGAAAGTGATATGGCGAAGGGGCAGTGTTGCTGACCATTGCAGGTGCACTGAGGGAGTCTGGATCTTTAAAGAGGAAAACTCAAAGAACATCAACCAGTTTTGGTCAATCTCACTGCTGTGTTGAAGATAACTTGTTTTTCAGCATTGTTTCCCTAAGACTGACTGGGTTTCTCCTCAAGAACAGCTACATCGACCCCGCAGGGCAAAAGGGTGGGATTCCTGGACTCCCCAGTTGCTTCGAGCACAACAATGTAGACACGCAGCTCATCATAGAAGCCCACGAGAACAGAGGTGACCCAGCCGTTTAATGGTTGAACCTGGCCAATGCCTATGGGTCCATGCTCCACACACTGGTTGAGCTTGCACTACACCTCCACCCGGCAAGATCAAGGATCTGCTTTTGGATTACTAAAATAATTTTAGGCTGAGGGTCACTTCTGGGTCAGAAACACCAGACTGGCAGACTTGGGAAAGGAATAATAATGGTCTGTACCATCTCTGTTATTCTTTTTGCCCTGACCATGAACATGGTGGTCAAGTCAGCCAAGGTGGAATGCAGACGCCCCCTAACCAAGACTGGGGTACACCAGCCCCCGATAAGAGCATCTATGGACGACCTGACTATCACAATAACATTGGTCCCAGCGAGAAGTTGGATCCTACAAGGACTTACGAAATTCATCACCTGGTCAAGGATGAGCTTCAAGCCCACCAAGTCAAGGTCCATGGTGCTGAGGAGGTGGTTGACCAATTCTGTTTCTCACTCTCCGGAGCTGCCACACCCTCCATCACAGAGCAACCAATCAAGAGTTTGGGGAAGCTCTTTGATGCAAGTCTGAAAGACTCTGCTTCCATCCAAAAGTCCAACAAAAATCTTGAAGCTTGGCTCATCAAGATAAACAAGTCAGGTCTGCCTGGCAGATTCAAAGCCTGGATCTACAAGCAGTCCATCATGCCCCGGGTCCTGTGGCCTCTGTTGGTTTACGCAGCTCCCGTGACAGCAGTCGAGACCCAGTACAACAGTTGAGGAAGATCAGTGGCTTTCTCTGGACATGGCTGGGCCTTCTCACCAGGGAAGCACTGTATGGGACCAGTAAAATCTTGCAGCTTCCATTCAGTGGCCTCACTGAAAAGTCCACGGTGGCGCGAACGAGAGAAGCCCTACAGTGCAGGGACTCCTGGGACTGTAAGGCATCATCAGCCGTTCTCGAGGTGAGAAAGGGGAGGAAATGGAGGGCGGAGAAAGCACTCTAGGTGGCAGAGTCATGCCTAAGGCAATAGGGACTGGTGGGAGCCATGAGAACTGGCAGAGCCGACTTTGGAAACTTCCCAAACACCCAGGTCAGCAAGGCCCAGGGCGAGGAAGAGGAGGAGGTCCAAGAAGGCATGGAGGAAGAGTGAGTGAGCAGGGCGGTGAAGCTCAGGCAGCAGGGAGCATGGACAAGGTAGGAGAGTACACTGCAGCTCAGAATTACCCGGACAAACATCATGCAGCCAGACTTCCATCACCTCAGCTTCCTTGTGCAAGCAGTCTATGATGCCCTACCAAGCCCAGCAAAGCTTCGTGTCTGGGGAAAGAGCGAGACACCTTGCTGAACTCTTTGCTCTGGAAGAAGCTGTTGAACATCTCCTCAACAGCTGCCCAACTGACCTGGGGGAGGGCAGCTACCATTGGTGCCATGAACAGTTGCTCAAGGCGGTTGCTGAGAGCATCAGCACCAGCAAACGCCATGATGCCCCAAGGAAGTCAGTCTCCTTTGTCAAAGCTGAAGAGAAACCCCGCCCACAACCAAAAACAACAATGGGCCTCCTATACACAGCCTCTGACTAGCAGCTGCAGAACGATCTTGGAAAGCAGCTGAAGTTTCCACAGTACATCAACATCCCTCCGGCCAGACATGGTCATCACCTCTGAGGTCTCAAAACAACTGATCATGCTGGAACTCACAGTAACTTGAGAAGACCGCATCAAGGAAACCAATGAGCGGAGGCACGCAAAGTACTCGGAACTGGTGGAGAAGGACAGAGGCTGGAAAACATTCCGTGAGCCCATAGAGGTGGGCTGCAGAGGCTTTGCAGGACACCCAGTCTCTCTCTGGAGAGGCCAAGAAGAGGGCCATTCAATCCACGAGTGAAGCCGCAGAACTTTGGCTCAAGAGGGCTGATGCGTGGGTGGTTGCTGCAGGGACATGAGAATAAAGTCGGGACTTGATCAACCCTGGCTGGTTCGCCTGGGAGAGGGTGCCTGATGTTGTGAGACCCAAAACAAGGATCCCAGGTCACATTACTGATGATGCATCCCAGCGCAGCCAGAAGCTGTATCTTGCATATCATCTGTTCTTCTGGTTTTATGTTCCTGATGTTTGTTTGGTTACCTGTTTTACCCGTATGCTCTTCTGTTCGATCTGCTTCTTGTTGATATTGTATTTAATACTATAATAAAACATTTGATTAATTTCAATTCAGTAATGAGTAATTTCAGAACCTTTTGGTCACATCATGTGATTTTGCTCTGCTGCCACTAGAGGGTTCTCTTTTGCTGTTGTCTCATTTCCTACTTTTGCTTCACGTTAAAAGCTTGTCTGAGACTTTTATTGTGAAGGAGCTACACTAACACTAACATTTGAAGATTGTTTGTAGTATTAATTGCATTCAAACTACATCACATGACTTCTGTTTTTGATGAATTGCTGTGAGCCATTATGTGATCTGTGATTTGTTTGATTTTCTTTTTTTTTTAATGAGACAAGTAGCAGTTGTTCGCAAATACACTTTACTGTATCACCAAACCAACCTTATCATAACAAACATTCCATTCATCCATTGCATATAAAATCACTATAAAATGTTAGTACAGATTTTTGTTTCAACGTTAAGTTGACGTTCACAAATGAATCCAGCCACCATCTAAAAATGAATAAAAACCATCCCGTCTGTCTGTTGGAGAACAGTCGTCAGGTTGGTCTGCTCACGAGGAATAAATAAACCAAAAGTCAAAACTTGTCATACAGTCCGTGTGCAACACACCTTTACACCTCTACGTTTAGTTTCAGTGTTTGTTTGCGACAGATGAAACTAGTTCACAGTGGAAAGTTTGCCCTCTCTTTTCATTTTGTTCTTTTACACGATTCAAACTGAAAATCATTGTCGTATTTCTTTACTACGTCTTTGACAAACACTCATGAACTTTAAGCTCCGAGGATGCAGCTACTGATCTTCAATAAGCTCTGCACTCTTTAGTGTGTCAACTTGACTACACACTGCCGATCTCCCACCAAAAACCATCCACACAGTCCAACCTAAGGCTAAAGGGGCAAAAGGCCGCGGATGAGTTGTGACATCGAATGTCAAAATGCCTTTCAAATATTTTCTTTAGCGTACAAACGCCGGCAAAGAGCTGAGAAAGTGGATTGCTTTTATTTTCATTGTTTCAGGAAAATGTGAGTCAAAATGAGGTTAGAAAAAAGGACTGGCTAAGATTTGGTGAGCCAAAATTCTTCACGGTTGGACAGCTACATGCGGGCAGGTTTGTTGCTAAGTTTGGACGTTTGGTGAAAAGTCTTTGTGGGCGGATAAAGTTTGTGTTTATGGGACAGTGACGTGGAAAGGGCTGCCGGGGACGCTCTCGTCCCCCCATTTGACGATGAGGATGTAGCTGCCCTGTTCTTTGACAGTGTAGGTGACGTTGTACATCCTGTTTCCCATATGTTTGACGTAGACTTCCTCACACGGTGTCTTCGGCCCGTGGACACCCACCATCAGCATATTTGTTCCTGAAGAAGAAGAAAAGCCTTAAGTCAGCCTTTACTGTGCTTTGATCGTATTTTGGGTTTGTTTGTGTTTCTGGTGCAATCTTCCACACCAGCTTTGCTGCAGTCCACCGTAAAAGCGTTCTTCTGGCCTACGAAGGCCTTGGACAGCCCTGCCCCCCTTGAGATCACTTTACTGGCATCTGATGAGAATTTGGGCAGTGAGGTGAAAGCTCCGCCCATCACTGACGACTTGGTGACGGTTTCCACGAGAACGGACGATGTTTCATGCAGACTGTGGCCGCCAGAGAGACGAGGACCTGAAGACAAGACAAAATGAAAAACGTCAGCACCTGAACGAGGAGTCAGACTAGTTTCACGCACAAATCATTCACTGGAAGTGATCGCACAAAGGGAAAAGGCTCCGCCCACAGAGTAAACAATGAAACTATCATACATGGTCATCAGAAATTTAACAATGGATTAGTAGTTAGCACTGTTGCCTCATAGCAAGAAGGTCGTGGGTTCAGGTCGCGGGGTTGACCTCCACTCCTTTCTGTGTGGAGTTTGCATGTTCTCGCCGTGTCTGTTTAACATACACGTTATTGCACAATAACGTGTACGTTATGCTCCTGCCATTACTCTTTCTTTCTTTCGAAAGTGCAAAGAAAGTTTTGAAACCCCGTATGCTTCAGAAAAAAGTCGTCCTGTGAGGATTTTATGTAGCCGTAATTATTAATTATTTGTGGCGTTATAAAAGTAGAATATTTCTATTTCACGTGTTTGAATCTTCACGTCATAGTAAGCAGAGCTTTGATTGGACACGTGTAATGGATGTATGAGGTCACCTGACACTTTGGCCTTGAATGGACTTCCTGCGACGTGCTGTGGGCCTCCATATTTGATGGAGATGAGATAGTTCCCTGGAGCCATGGGCATGTAGGACACCTTATATCCCTCCGCACACTCCTGACAGTCCATCTTCACTTTGGACGGCCCGTCGATGGTGACAGACAGAGCGCCCGATCCGGCATTACACGTGTTCACCACAAACTCTGACGCCACGCCTACATGATACACAGGAAGAGGCAGTTCAGCTTCAAAGCAGCTTCCACCTTTTGGACAAATTGTCAGTGTATTGTTTAAGAAAGCAGATGATTATTCATCACTCCAGCCAGAAGTCTCATGTTTTAGTTCAGAATTGTGTACGTAAACTCGTATTTGCTGAGCGTTGTTTGACTCCACCTAGCAACATGAGCTCAAACGTTTTGAATGATCATCACATCTGAGTCTCCAGCGTGTTAGCAGGTTTCTCTACCTGTGGTTCCTCCTTCCAGTCCAGGTCCAAAGGCCGACACCATTCCCGGGTCCCCCACCTGCCCCGGGTCTCCCACTCTGATTTTGAAGGGGCTGCCGGGAACGTGGCTGCCGTTGAAGCGGACGTCTATGGCGTGAACGCCATTCTCCCTCGGGATGAAGCGGATGGCGTGCTGGTCTATAATGACACCACAGCCAACAATCGAACTCATCGTGTCTGAGCGCTAAGGAAAACTTGAACTTTTCACTCACGTTGACTATGCTCACAATATACAAATGCGATCATTGTCACATCCAGGTGACTGCAATCATTTATTTGATGCACGTTTAACCAGAACTCGTGGCTTAAAGTCTGCAATCGGTGACGGCATCAGCGAAGAGGAAAGGTGGAGATCGTTCAATATGTTGCTTAGTTATTCGGGGGAGATTGTGAAAACATCAAAAGGCCTGACTGAAATGCCGACTGTGTTTTTGCTGATTTTCTCCGTAAACTCATGCTTTGATGTAACGTCACGCCTAGTGTCTCACCGCTGTCGAGCTCAGTGATGTAACACTCCTCCACGGCTCCAGACGGCGTGTGGATTTTGGCATCAATCAAACCTCGAGCTCCATTCAGCTGCACGGCAAACGAGGCCTCGTGTCCAACCTTTAACCCCATCTCCTGACGAGAACAACATAAAGATAAACATCAGCTGTAGCTGTTGTTGAGTACATTATTCAAAAATAAATCAATAAAGGTTGACATTAATAGATTGAAAAGCGATTTGATGGAGAAACGCAGAGATCAATGCAGCTCATCGTAAATGTATTCATACCACAGCTAAATGTAAGACAGTGACATGCAGAACAGTTAATGTGGACGTTATGATCTGCAGACCATTCATACATCTGTCAGCTCGGCCATTTCATCTTCACAAATGAATTGATTTATGGAAGTCTTTACTTTAATTTCTCTATTTTGCCTTTCATTCAATTACATTTTATTTCATCATGTTTTTTATGTTGTTTTTTATTCCTATTTGAAACTTTTGTATATTCACCTGGCCAATAAAGATCATTTCTCTGCTCTGTTCAGGATAAGATTCAGTAAATTTCACTCCCGTTCCTCCTTGATAATCATTTATGTGTGTATGTGTCATTTGTGCGTACGTGTTCTGACCTGCAGGCTGGTGATGGCGAGGCGTCGAGCGTCATCTGACACGGTTGCAACAGGGACGATGAAAGGAGAATCTGGGATGTGCTCGTCATTGAATTTAATGGAAATCTCATAATCGCCTGTAGAACAAAATGTGAGTTTGCCCTTTAATAGAAACATTTAAGGAAAACTTTGACGTTTCAACCTTTTTGTCTGTTAGTCCTCCCAGTTTTAACATTTGATGCTTGTCCACCATTTTTGAGTTCTGGATTGAACATCACGTTTTATAAACATTCAAGTGTATATGCTGGATTCAGTGGAACTTTCAATTAAATTTGGTAAACAGACATGTTTACATACATACATACATACAGGATAAGACATCGTGTGACTCACCAGGCTCCTGGACTACGTAGGCCACACCACACGATCCGTCCTTCCTGTCTTCAAACGTGATCTCAGCCTTGCTGGGTCCTTCCACGGCGATGGACAAACCTCCGGCTCCGGCTTCTCTGGTCCAGATACTGAACTCAGCTACAACACGCACACACACATCACACAGCTGTATTAAATGCAACTCTCACATTAGCCACTGGGACACTTGTGATTTCGGAATTACCTGGGATCCCGGCCACTCCTCTGTCCAGTCCGGTGCCTCCAGCACGGACCTTATGAGCCCCACCCTCTCCCAGGGGCCCCACAGTGAATTGGAAGGGGCTACCAGGGACATGCTGACCCCGGTATTTGACGTTGACTGTGTGGGGCCCCATCTCCTGAGGAATGAACCTGACGCTGTAGGTGCTGTCGTCTCCTTTGATTATCTCGGCATCCTCTGTCTTTCCTCCAGGACTCGTCACCTGAGCCGTCATCTCCTGGATTCCTGCCTCACCTGACGAGGACAAGATGGGACAATCAGCTCTGAGTCTGTAGAACCAATGCTCATGTTAAACCACAGAGAAGCAGGAAATCCACTCTGTTGTGAAACTGAGACAGAAACTCTCGCACATCTCTCACATGTCTCTCACTGACACACACGCACCCTCTTGCAACTGCTGTCTGCTGGCCTGCATCCCGCTGAAGCCACTCAGGCTCTCCTTGCCCAGGAAGTCTCCAAAGACATCCCTGAAAGGGTCTCCTCCCACCTGCGTGCTCTCCTCCACACGGACCTCCCTCTTGGTCTCACCTCCATGGGTTTTGCTGATCTCCGTACGCTCCGTTCTGGTGTACGTGTGACTGCTGCGTGTGAACGTCCGCGTAAGGCGCTCCTGAGCTGAAACCATC
>OMNV01009678.1:0-21855 GCA_900303265.1 Brotula barbata | reverse complement strand
TCACGAGCCGATTTAAAACTGCCTCCTGCTCGTGGCTCGGTAGCTGCCTGACCTCCGTGTGGGGCCCTGCCGCTGTCCTCCCTCCCTCCATCTGTGTTGTAGAAATTCTTTCGCTTTGATGAGTTGGAGGTGGGGAAGAAAGAGGACTGATAGTTTTGAGTGTTGCCTGCTGGACCAGGGATACCCTGTGGAGGTCCTGAAGTAATATTACCAAAAACAGACTGTGCCCGTGCTGGAGGTCTGGAGAATGAGTTAGGATTACCCGTGATGGCCTCGGTGCCTCTCGAGCTCTCTCCTGTGCCCCTCAGTGGATTAGGGATTGTGCTGTTAAACTGAGGTGGATTTGGCTGAGGCTGCTGTTCAGATTTGAATAATGGAGGCTCTGCGCTGACTCCAATAACGGGAACTGACAGGGAGCTCCTTCTGCTCTCCTGTCCAACAGTTATGTTGACATCTGCTGGTGCCACAAGGGAGTGTCCTCCTCTTGCCCCTGCCTGCATCATCTTCTGCACGCACGGCAACTCCATCACACTGTCCATGGTTAAGGAAGACTCCCATTTGTCGCTGTGGTTTCTTTGACTGCGTGCCAAATGCAGTGCGCTCTCTGCATAGTTGTTGAGTCCTTTGTGTGGGTCATCGGAGTCCACCACCGCAGCATAGCGCTCGGAGTAGGTCCTAAACAGGCTGGTCATGCCGGCCTCCGAGAGCTGGGAACTTGCCCATGCATACTGAATGGAGAGAATATGGGCCCGGTAGGCATCTGCCGTCTGTTCAGGTGTGCAGGTGCCAGAAGAAATGTCAAAGGACCTCCTCTGCCACTCGTCCAGGTGTGCGCCACTCATGCCTGGCCTGCTCCAGCCTGGTAAAGGAGCGTGGACAGGAGTCATTAAAAATTCATGACCCCCGGTAACAAGAAGGGTCCTCATCACATACATGACCATACACAAATTAAATGAGCAAAAGGCTTGTTGAATAAAACACACACTGAGGTAGAAGCTCAGTCCAATAAGGGAGGAGCAGGAATTCACCTGTAACAGCTATAGTTTCATTTAGCCTTAGGTTTGCATTGGTTTGGCTGATCCTGTGTAAATATGTACCGGTAGTTATAATGTGTAGTCCATGATTTCTGCATTCAGCACTCAATGTTCACTGAAACAGGATAAAATCCTGCAACAATCCGAGCCACAAACTAAAGACAAGCAGAGAGTGGTCATCGTCACTTACGTTTGGAGAAAAATGTGTGCAAAACTTCCAAACTTTAATAGCTGGTATTTGCTGAAAGTTGTTGTCAGTCTCACAAAGCACTTCTTCCCGCCACCGACTACTTCCTCTTTCTGTCTCGTTCCATTTCGCTCTTAAAACGTTACTTTAGTCACTTTAACGACTCGCTACACTGTTTGTAAAAAATAACTAATTCACTCTAGCTGAAGACGAACATTGAGAGAGCACTGTTGAATTGGCAAAATGCCATGCAAAGATTATACAGAGAGTAGTAAAGCTGCAAACATAAACGAACCGAAAAATGGAACACGGCTCACAGATGGTCACGATTTAAGAGCGCTTCATTTACTCTCCAAGTACGCCCGGCGACGGAGTTTATGTGGGGAATGAGACGTTTCAGTATCTTGTTACTGTCGCTACTTTTCAAATTTCGTAAAATCAATTAATAAATCAGAAACTACAATGACAAATAAATAACAAAAAAAAAAACATGTCGACCTTAGCCCCAATATTACCAGTCAAACGTAACATTCGAGTAGTGAAGTCTATGGCGCCATCTCGTGTCAGGAAAACAATTAACAACTGAGAGGTTGCCGATTTGCATTCTGGGATATGTAGTACCTAGGTTGTCCAACGCGACTTGAAACACAGAGTTGATGATGATGTGATTTGCAATATTTTATATTAATACGTAAACATGTTTTTAAGTCGTTTTTATTTATATTTTGTCAACTCTAACTGCATCTAATATAAAATAGTCGAGATATCAGTGTATGCGGAAAACTACATTAACCATAGAGTAACCGCTCTGTATTTATGGTGTCGCCAGAGGATGACAGCAGCGGCTGCCTGAGCTCCCGAGCATAAAGCAAAGACCGTCTGTGGTAAAAAACTATGATGTGTGCTGGATTTTAAGCATCACGGCTATTAGCGCGATAGCAGCTTTTTGTAGTTTTTCACATTATTTGTTGTGTGCTCACCTTTGAGGCAAAGCAACGTTAAAGTTTCTTGGGTAACTTAACTGGTTCACAGGATGTGAATGTATCCAGACGGGACCAGCCCCAGGAACCGGCAGCAACAGTCAGTCACACCCTGCATGCGAAAGGACTTTATCTGCTGATGCAACATGAAGTAACTGTCTTTATTTCTAAGACTTTTTTGTATTACTACATCCTCGGAGAGGGATTGTAAATTAGCTATGAAGTGACTGAATATGACTGACTCATCATGGCACACACAGAAGAGACTCAGCCTCCAAACTAGCTAGAAGCCTTTCTTTACCATCTTTTTTTTATATACATTATTCCTCTCCAAGTGAGTATTGTGGCATGATGAATAGCCCTATGTACACATTTGTGTCCCGTGATGACAACAGCACAGTTTATGCAGAAGTTTCCAAAATCCTCGTCTCAACTGGACAGTGGAAGAGGCTGAAAAGAGACAATCCCAGATTCAACCTAATGCTGGGTGAACGGAACAGATTGCCATTTGGACGCCTAGGTAAATGATGGCTTTACTTAATTCATATCAAACTGAGACCAACATGATGTGTATTGCGTTGTGCCTTGACAGTACAGGCTTCCTGTCGCCAGGATCCTGTGGGAAAAATACATAATCCTGCCTGTGTCTTTGTGCACGGGATGGACGGATGGACATGCAGGTTGCATCTCTAAATGTCTACACTTGGACATTTCAGGTCATGAACCAGGACTGGTGCAGCTGGTAAATTACTACAGAGGTGCTGACAAGCTTTGCAGAAAGGCCTCTTTGGTCAAGTATGTGTCTTCACATTTCATGCTTTTCCGCTTGTAAATTATTAAAATGGCAGTGCATTAGCTGACCATCTTTCTGCTTTAACATCATACAGGTTAATAAAGACAAGCCCAGAACTCAGAGACTCCTGTAACTGGTTCCCAGAATCCTACATCATCTATCCCACTAACCTCAACACTCCAGTTGCTCCAGCTACAAATGGCATTAGTCATCTGAGAAGCAATCCTAAAACTGATGAGCGGGAAGTTTTCTTAGCTTCCTATCACTCTAAAAAAGAAAGCGGTGAGGGAACAGTGTGGATAGCCAAGTCTTCTGCTGGAGCTAAAGGTAAACTGTATTGTACATTTCCCTAACCCTTTGCCATGAGTAGTCGAGGGCTGACGTGGAGAGTGTGTTTGGAGTTGTGAGATTGAGATTAGATAACAGTAGGATGGTGTGAGAGAAAGCCTCTTTGCTTAACATATTTGTATTTATTGCAACAGGTGCTGGTATTTTGATATCCCATGATGCAAATCAGCTGCTGGAGTACATTGATAATCAGGGCCAGGTTCATGTCATTCAGAAGTACTTGGAGAAACCTCTACTTCTGGAGCCAGGCCATCGCAAGTTTGATATCAGGCAAGTCATGCTCACCGGATGTGCCGGATGTACAGCTGTTGCTAATAAAGCCGGCGCTTTTGACATCTCCTCTGCTCCCGTTAGGAGCTGGGTGCTGGTGGACCATCATTACAACATCTATCTGTATCGGGAGGGTGTGCTGCGGACGTCCTCTGAGCCCTACAACAGCGCTGACCTCCAGGACATGACCAGCCACCTGACCAATCACTGCATCCAGCAAGAGCATTCGCAGAACTACGGACGATACGAGGAAGGGAACGAGATGTTCTTTGACGAGTTCAGGCAGTACCTGCTGACCACCCACAGTGTCTCCCTGGAGACCACCATATTACCTCAGATCAAGCAGATCATAAAGTAGGTTCATCTTGGTTTTGCTTGTGGTTTGGTTTTAAGATGGCAGATCATGGCTCTCGGGTAGTAAATAATACATTCTTATCTCGTCGGTCAAATATTTCACTTTGCTGGACAGCTGAGTGCTAGCAACCACAAAAACAAATTCCTTTCTGTCTAGGAGCTGTCTCTCATGTATTGAACCGGCTATCAGCACTAAGCACCTGCCCTACCAGAGCTTCCAGCTCTTTGGTTTTGATTTCATGGTTGATGAGAGCTTTAAAGTGTGGCTCATTGAGATCAATGGAGCTCCAGCTTGTGCACAGTGAGTATCAATCACCGTGGCTGCTTGTGAATTATTATTTTTGGAACTTAGACTTTTTAATGAACTCGAATGTGTTTCGGTGGAATGAATTTTCTTTGCTAGATACTAAATCAGGCACCGTTAGCTCGTTAGCTCATTGGCTCAGCACAGTTCGCTTTGAGCTCATTTGGTCAATTATACTAACATGAAAGCAAATCAATCCCTCCATTCTGCTGTTCTCTTCCAGGAAACTATATTCCGAGCTGTGTCAAGGCATTGTGGATGTGGCTATTTCGAGTGTCTTCACCCTGAATAGTGGCAGTGATTCATCTGCTTCCTCATCACCTTATTCCTCCTCACCATCCTTCTCCACGATCACTACCAATTTCTGCTCCTCTCCCAAACTGAGAGGCCCCCTTCATATCGGCCCATTCACTCGACTGTAAGCACATGCAAATGTTAACCTCCTCTCGTCCATCAGTACTTGGTCCATCAGGTAGCACATGCCAGTTTTTTGCTAGCCACAAATCAATGATTTCTGAAATGTACAAACTGCAGAAACGATGCTTTCCTTTTTATGAATGATGAACAGATAGACCAGAAAAATGTGTGGGAGTTTTGGAACGAGGACTGACATCATTTGTGCCAGAGTAGATGAACGGAGGTCTGACTCTGGAGGATGCGGGGACGCACTGACTGTGAGACTGTAGTGCCTTACATCGCCACCCATGCACCCTTAAAAAAACAACAAAATATCAAAATTGCTCGCTCTACAACATCTTCTGTTAGCTGTTGCAGTGTTGCTTTGGGAAATCAGTTCATCTGTGCAATGTAGGGACACCTTGATATTTTACATTTAAATTAATTTGTGGAACTTTGGATGTTAATGCTCTTTAGTTTTGTCATTTTCATGTAGAGAATTGATTTAAGGTAAATGATGACCTAAAAGTCAAAAGGTGGGGCTGACAAATGTCTGTCCTACTCGTGTGTTCCTGAACGAGACACCACATGCCCGCCACCTCTACTTCGCTGGCTTCTGTATTACAGGGAGGTTAATGGAGTTGGTTAAGTTTATCATTACTATAAACGCAATGCAGGACATCCGTGGTAGATCAAATGAACAAAAATGATTTTAGGGGAACACACTGAGTTTCATTTGTTTTTTGAAATGAGCATGTTTGTTTGAAAGCATGTATTAATGTGCATCTTCATACGAGCCCCCATTGCACCTTCTGCCCAAAATACTTTTGATGAAGAACTTCCAGAATGTCTGTGGTCAGATGTATGATAAACTAGGCCGTAGCTGTACAGTGTGTAGTGTGTGAATTACTTTTAAGTGTAGTTTAAAGTACAGTAGGCTGTACAAAGTGTGTAACTGATTATTAGAAGTGGGGAAGGACCCCGTGAAATGATAACTAATTTGATGGTGATGACTATTTAATGGTATTTGGCTGTAAGATGATGAATATGCTGGGAGACAAAACCTGAAGTATTTTATTCTGTGACAGGTTCTCTGTCAGTTAGTACCAAAGATGATAATATATTTAGTTCTTCACAGCCATTGGGGCCCAGACAGTCTCAGCATATGGTCAAAATGATTTTCTTTGCTCACTGCCTCTAATCTTTTTTTATATCATTGTCCTAGCTGCATATCAAATAACATATCTTTTTGTTACATGGGGTCTGATAGATTTGTCGTCCATTATGAAGTCAGTAGAGTTACAAATGTCCAGAATGATGTGTGGGGTTGTCTGAATTTATTTTGTGTGGAGTATTTACAAAGGACTGCATAGGTTTCCCTCAGACTTGAAACTCGCCGTTAGCTTGAAGGTTGTGTCATCTGCACGTTGAATAGTTGAATTCCCCTTCCTGAATTGCAACTTTATAGAGTAGAATTAAGAATTAAACTGTCACTTCCTGGGACTGATTGACATGATTTAACGAATTAGTCCTCAAGAGTGGCATCCATATGATGTCGTATACTGGATTCCATTAAGTGTTTTCCATCTTATATATCCTTCTGTTCCTCCTTACGCCTTAATCTAACTGCATGAGGCAGCACTTCCTATATTTTGATTGACATCAATGTTTGTATTCATGTTTTAAGTTCATTATTTGATTTTACACTAACAAATGAAGGGCAGAGACTGAAGATAAACAATATATCTGTGTAATGTTGTTAAGGTAAAAACAATGGAATAGATGCAGGGCAGTTTACATAAACCAGTGATTAGAAATTCAGATGAATCTGCGTTTTATGTTTATGTAGCTGGCATGAAGATTTGGCAAGATATTAATGGGAAGTAGAAACTGGGTTATTTGTGTCAGGATTGTGTTTGTATCGTTTTGCTTTTGGAAAATGTAAGCAAACTATTAGTATTTTTTAATGATATTTTTCCATCACAGGAAGGGTGCCTTAGAGGAAATTGCACATTGATACAATTAGCAACAGACCTCCAGCATTTAAATGCACCTTCATTGGCTTGTATAGTTGAAATTAAGTGAATTATTATTATTATACCTAATAATGTACATGTTTGCTCTGTTCAGTGATGTCATTTCCTCTTTCAATGTTTCTTTGCACATTTAACTGATCCTCTTTTGATGCATCCTTTACCAAATATAAACGTTTTGTCAGTATTTTCAGTGTTGAATAGTTTTACCGTTTTGTAGTTGCTGTAATTTTACATTATCACGTCAATTGGCCATTATTATCTTAAAGAAAGAATCCTAAGGGGATATCTGTTATGTTTTGTTAGTTGATGTTTAATCCAAAATCTTGCATGAATGTTTGGCTGTCTTTAAGTACAATGTTACAATACAATGTTACATGTAGAATAAAAATCTTACTGTTATTGAGTTCTTGGCTTGCATACATTTCTTGATTCTTTTTTATTTTTAGTTTACCTGATATTTTACTGATTGCTTACATAATTTACAGTACATTTTAATCTTAATATTTATAGTAAGTAGCATATTACTCTACATTTATTTCAATTTGTATTTGTCAGATTACATAACAAAAACAGTGCATATGTTTTAATACTTATTAATCATCACAAAGTATTTTATTTTGATACATTTTTGGACCCTTTATTTTATAATATATTTTGTAAGGGTATATTGTGAGGATTTTATTTTTTGACTATCAAAACGTTCCGGAAAAGTTCCACCGACTTCTTTGTACCCGCGTTGTTGTCGATCCTCGGGTGGGAAAGAAATAAGACGCCTGGCCCTTTAAGTGACGCTCACTACCGGGTCACGGAGGTAGTATTTCCTGTATCGGCATGCACATGTGGTAAACAACCATATGAGTTCCTGACTGTGCTGCCATGGATTTTTCCAAAAAGTGGATTGATATACCGAAGGTGCCGAGTCTGAAGAACCTGACAGATGGAGGATTCGGCGTCCTGAAGGAGGCTCAGCACGGCGCGGTCCAGGATTTGACCAAAGCCCACATCGAGTCTTTTGACCAGGCTGTCACTGAGGGGCTGAGCCGCGCCGTGCAGGTCTGCGGATAAATCTCATCTTAGTTCAGGAGATGCGAGATTTTTTATTCTGATCCACTGCTGGATGCTTTCACTTAACTCATAATAATAATAAAATAAAATAGAAAGTCACAGCATTTTATGCAATCAAAAGAGACGAAAGTGCTGATCATGTATGAATAACATAACATTTGGTCTTTGTAAGATGTTATCTTACAAAGCCAATAAGACTGAGGGATTACATTTTGAAAGATTTTACTGTGAATAAGTGGGCATTAATGCATGGTAACAAAAATACTTTTTACTGTAAATAACAACATTTGGTATGTAATTGTGAGATTTGCTTCATTCATCTGCTTCACTTATTACATGAATAACCACAAAACTTCATAATGTTCTTATGATGATGAAACTCACGCAAAATATTTTTTCTTCCTCCCCTGAAGTCTCTAAGCTTTGTTTATGATGTGTGATCCGTTTATCAGGACATCCCACCCTTGGAGTTCATGATCAAAAATGACAGGATGAGCCTTTCGTTTGTTGAAGCCACTATCTACAGTCCAGCAGTCGCCAAGGGGAACGTCTGCACAGAAATGAGAGTATTTCCAGCGGAGTGCCGAGGAAGACGATGTTCATACAAAGGAAAGTTGGTGGTAAGGCTGTGGTTCTCATTCCGATCCTCCTCTGCTGCCCATTGCAGCAACTTTCATTGAAATCCAACCATCACCTTTCAAAATATCTTGTCAACAGTTGAAAAAATAGGAAATTAGGACATCACCGGTGTTTACTGAAAATTGTTAGCTTTCAACAGATTATTTTTCATTAAGCTGTCGTGCACTCGTCACGTGCTGGTAATGCAAATGTTTTGTGTACGATTGGTTGCAGGCAGACATTAGCTGGTCCATCAATGGCGTTCCCAAAGGCATCATCAAACAGTCCCTTGGTCAGGTTCCAATCATGGTGAAGTCCAAGCTGTGTAACCTGCATGGCCTCTCCCCCAAAGAGCTCATAGAGCACCATGAGGAAGCTGGGGTAAGACACGTCTCAGGGACGACGGAGTACAACAACTAGAAGTCACTCACACATACAAAGTACCAATTGTGCTCTTCCCTTCCTATATCAACAGGAGATGGGAGGGTATTTCATTGTTAATGGTATTGAGAAGGTTATCCGCATGCTGATCATGCCAAGGAGAAACTATCCCATCGCCATGTCGAGGCCTAAGTGGAAGAGCAGAGGCCAGGGCTACACTCAGTACGGTAAATACGGCCGGTCCACAAACACAACTAACAATAAATCCAATGTTCTCTTCGTAGTTAAACATTTTTTCCGCCTCCACAGGTATTTCTATGCGTTGTGTGAAAGAAGAGCACACAGCCATCAATATGAATCTACATTATCTGGAAAACGGGACCGTGATGCTGAACTTCATTTATCAGAAAGAGCTTTTCTTCCTCCCACTAGGCTTTGCATTGAAGGTAGTGTGGATGGAGCATGGGTTTGTTTGTTTTCCACGCAGATACTCGGTGGTGCGTTATCCCACGTTTTCTCTGTGGTTTCTCCTAGGCCCTAGTGGACTTCACAGACTTCCAGATCTACCAAGAGCTGATCAAGGGGCGCGAGGACAATTCCTTCTACAAGAGCTGTGTGTCCGAGATGCTGCGCATGGTCATGGAGGAGGGCTGCACCACCCGCAGCAAGGTGCTCAACTACCTCGGAGAACGCTTCCGGGTTAAGCTGAACCTGCCTGAGTGGTACACTAACGAGCAGTGTGCCAACTTCCTGCTAGAGTACGTTCTTCATCATCTACCCTCTTGTTGCCAATCTGACAGGGATTTTTGGTGCATTATTGTAAAAGTGTTCTGTTTTGGACAGTGAGTGCATCTGCATCCACCTGAAGTCGGGAGTGGAGAAGTTCTACCTGCTTTGCCTGATGACGAGGAAGCTTTTCACATTTGCAAAGCAGGAGTGCATGGAAGAAAACCCTGACAGCATAACGTGTCAGGAGGTTCTCACTCCTGGTCAGCTCTACCTCATGTTTATGAAGGTACAGTAAGGTGGAACACTTTGGGCTTGGTTTTATTCCATGAGGAGGTGGTGCTATGTGAAGAATGAATTAAAACCCTAGCGATATATTCGAAAAAGTGATTCACAACTGCTTCAATACTGTCACAGGAGAGGATGGCTGCCTGGTTGGTGTCGGTGAAGCTGTCCTTTGACAAGAAAGGCAGCAGACTTTATGGAGGATGGAACCCCGAAAACATGATGAAAATATTCAACATGGGCTCCGACGTGAGCAAACCCTTTGAATATCTGCTGGCCACTGGGAACCTCAGCTCCAAATCGGGTATGATTTCACAAGACATGGATGATGTATTCTGAAATATGGTTTCTTCAAAAAAGCAAAAACAAACCAAAACTCTTAAACTTTCTCCCTCCATCTCCAGGTCTTGGCATGCTGCAGAGCACAGGTTTGTGTGTGGTCGCTGACAAGCTCAACTTCATCCGTTACCTCTCCCACTTCCGCTGCGTGCACAGAGGAGCCGCTTTCGCCAAGATGAGGACCACGTCCGTCCGTAAGCTGCTGCCCGAGTCCTGGGGCTTCCTTTGTCCCGTCCACACCCCGGACGGAGAACCGTGCGGGCTCATGAACCACATGACAGCCAGCTGTGAGATCGTGGCACAGACCTTACCCACCGTATCTTTGACTTCCCTGCTCTGCTCCCTGGGTGAGGCTTCACTTATTTAAAGCAGGACTTGATAACTTTGTGTAGTAGCTGGAATCAGGGAGTCAACTTGAACGGCTCGTATCACAGAGCACAGTGGAGCACGTGGAAAAGGCACAAAGGTTACTCAGATACAAACATTTTCACTGTTGCCTCAGAAAGTGTTTTCCCACAACATTACACCCTGAAATGCTTGTATTTGTCACGGTTTGCTATCCTATTAACTTCCTCTTGCCATAAAATTCAGTAAAATCTTGTATCGTGTGATTTAATGTGATTCTAACTGTTTCAGTATTCAGATTCAGTAACACTTTAACAGTTAAAGCAGGCTCTCATGGGATAAATGGCTTTGTGTCTGGTTACAAAGGTGTCACTCCAGTGGATGGATCACCCTGCCAAGCCTATTCAGACTGCTACCCTGTGGTCCTGGATGGGGCCGTGGTGGGCTGGGTGGAAACCGCGTTGGCTCCAATTGTGGCCGACTCACTGCGCACATTCAAGGTATGGTTGCTTGGTGTGAGTTGGTTGTACCATGCGGAGTGTGTGCAAAGAATGATGATGCATTTACACACATTCCTCCAGGTGCTGAGAGAGAAGAAGATCCCTCCCTGGACTGAGATCGTGCTCATACCCAAGACAGGCAAAGCCAGCTTGTACCCGGGCCTGTACCTGTTTACGACACCCTGTCGTATGATCCGGCCCGTACGAAACCTCGCTCTGGGCATGCAAGAGTTGATCGGCACCTTTGAACAGGTACATAATAACACCAAGAGAACACGCCTGATCTGTGACGTGTACTTGGTACGGAGATTTCAACGTTTCCATCTTTTTCTCGCTGCAGCTTTACATCAACGTGGGCATCATGGAGAATGAGATTGAACCAGGCGTGACTACACACCAGGAGCTCTTCCCCCACAGTATGCTAAGTGTGGTGGCGAACTTCATCCCTTACTCGGACCACAACCAGAGTCCGAGGAATATGTACCAGTGTCAGATGGGTAAGTCTCAGACACGCCAGCATTTAAATAAAAATCTACGAGCTGACCGGATCGCTGCTCATAAACCTTTTGATAGTTTATAACCACATTTGATCGATATCTCCATTATCCATCTCAGATGAAGATGAATACACCGACATTTGAGCTTATTGTTTCTTTGATTTCTTTTGGTTTTATTTCATCCCAGATGATCAAACAGTCGCACATTAAAATCCTACTTTTTGCAGGTAAGCAGACGATGGGTTTCCCCCTTCACTCGTTCATGGATCGTTCGGATAACAAGCTGTACCGCCTCCAGACCCCACAGAGTCCGCTGGTCAGACCCTACATGTACGATCACTACGACCTGGACAGCTACCCCAGTGGAACCAATGCCATAGTGGCCGTCATATCATACACAGGCTACGACATGGAGGATGCCATGGTAAAACTGAACGACTTGACCCTTTTTCAGTATTTCAGTGGTCAAAGCTAGCAAAAGACCTGACATGCTGTTATCTCCGTCATATTAGATTGTGAACAAATCGTCTTGGGAGAGAGGTTTCGCCCATGGATGTATCTACAAGACTGAGCTGGTGGATCTTGCGGACAAGGTGAAGGAGGACGGCTTGGTGTTTGGGACCAAGCCAGGTGACCCAAAGGTGAACGACAGACTGGATGACGATGGACTGCCCCACATTGGGACAACACTTAAATACGGAGACCCTTACTACAGCTACATCAACCTCAACACCGGCCAGAGCTACGTCACCTTCTATAAGTAAGTGGGGGCATTTACAGTGTTTGTCAGTATTTGGTTTTGTGGGGGGTCGCCATCCTTTCCAATCTGTTTTACGTCTGCTTTTAGGAACCAAGAGTCCTGTGTTGTTGACAACATAAAGATCTGCAGCAACGACACCGGCTCAGGCCACTTCAAACGTGTTTGCATCACGGTCCGAGTGCCCCGAAACCCCACCATAGGCGACAAGTTTGCCAGCCGCCACGGTCAGAAGGGCATCCTGAGCCGTCTGTGGCCGGCAGAGGACATGCCCTTCACAGAAAGTGGCATGAGCCCCGACATCCTGTTCAACCCTCATGGCTTTCCCTCTCGTATGACCATTGGGATGCTGATCGAGAGCATGGCCGGGAAGTCTGCCACCCTGCACGGTCTGAGCCACGATGCCACACCTTTCACCTTCTCCGAGAAGAACTCGGCCCTGGAGTACTTTGGTAAAATGCTTCGCGCCGGAGGTTACAACTATTACGGCACAGAGCGCCTCTACAGTGGCATGAGCGGTCAGGAGCTCGAGGCCGACATCTTCATTGGCGTCGTCTACTACCAGCGGTTACGTCACATGGTGTCTGACAAGTTCCAGGTGAGGACCACAGGAGCACGAGACAAGGTGACGAACCAGCCAGTGGGAGGAAGGAACATCCAGGGTGGCATCCGCTTCGGCGAGATGGAGCGGGACGCCCTGCTGGCCCACGGGTCGTCGTTTCTGCTCCACGATCGTCTCTTCAACTGCTCGGACCGCTCCGAGGCTCAGGTGTGTGTTGACTGTGGCAGCCTGCTCTCTCCTCTGCTGGAGAAACCTCCGCCGCACTGGTCAGCAATGCGTCACCGAAAGACTGTCTGCAGCCTGTGTGGTAAAAGTGACTCTATCGAGGCCGTGTCCGTGCCTTATGTCTTCCGCTACTTTGTCGCTGAACTCGCAGCGATGAACATCAAAGTCAAATTGGAAGTCAAGTGACCCTCAGCTATGGAACGGACATTTACTGTGTATGACGGAGTACAAATACAAAAAGTCTCCAGATAAAGCTGCAATCTGTTTTCATGTTACTCGTGTGAAATAAGTAAAATAAATTCATAGTATTTTTGCAATATAAAAAGACAAATATGGATGCATTTTGTGTCCAAAAGCCAAAGATCCTGGTGGCTTCTGACTGATTCTGATGTGATGACCATCTGTAAACATGAATAAACTAGATCCAATTCTTCTACTTTTTGTGACCATATTAAAATGCTTGTCTAACAATTTAATCTTGATGGTTCATCACACCACAACTTCATACCATATAGAGAAAATGCATCGTGATTCATCAGAGCTTATAGCAGCTGTTACTTGCATCACTGGCAGCATTGTGGTCGCATTTTTTCATTTATGTATTTCTTCTACCACACATTGGTCCATTTAACAGCTGAGCATTGCCAACAAGTGGCTTATTGTGGCCATGACCTTTCATATAGGGCACAAGATCCAGCCTTGTCAAAACCATTCAGTGTCTGTGTTGCGACAAAGAGTCTAGCGTAGGAGGAGGATTCAACAAAACATTCAGGTCTACATTAGAGGGAGGGAGCAATTTTTAACTCCCTAATAATAGGAGAAAAGGAAGTGGGATGAAATGGCAATACCTCTACACAATGCTTCAAAAAAGTTTGGACTTACTGCTAACAAAAGCTCAAACAAACAAAAGGCACAAAGATGTTCTTCAGCCACACAGGTATTCAACCTATTTAGTCTCATGGACCACGGGACTGACTCAACAACTATGAGTGAAAATTCTGGGCGAATTGAGCTGCAAACAAGCTTGGCAGAACAATGTTGGACATGCCAGACGTGAAATAAAAAATTCAAATGAGATATTAAAATAAAATATCATTTTCTGGCACTAAAATTACATCACTCAAGTCACTGCCACAGACCGAACGCAATACCCCAGAGGGCCACCAGGGGGCCACAGACTGGGCTTGACCAAAAGAGAAAAGAAAATCATCATTTTACGTTTAATAACTTGCAGGTGAATTCTGCTTTAGACAAACTTCTTCCATACTCCCCATAGATTTATTAAATATTCAGTCAGGAAAATAACCCACCATTGAAACATTACACTGAAAACATAACTATAGAAAACAGTATTCATGATAAAACGGTAATTAAATAGTAGTGGTTCAGTTCCAGTGTTCTACACCTTACTTGTTAACAATTTACAGATCAGATCTGTAGAGATTGGTCAATTGCTATTAAGTGACATCAAATATCATAATTCTTTCTCCGTTATATACACACATGACTGTACACAAGTGTAAATTCAGGCTACTAAAACATTGAAATAAAAGAAAAATCGGTATATATGTAGGGTGTTCTTCAGTTTTGGCGTGGTTCTTCTTTACTCTTCAGTATTGGCACACACTAAAGGAACAGCATAAATTTTCAGGAGCTAAGCATCCACCACGGGATTGTTGTAGTGGAGTGAGTGTGTCTTGTGAAAGACATCAACACAAATTTCAGGTCAGCCAGCGGTTCTTCTTATTTCAGTTCTTCCAAAACTCCTGTCAGTTTGAGCACAGTGGGAAGGGTGTAGTCTGGTTTAACTGAGTCGTTGGGCACAGCACCTCCTGGGTTGTTGATCCAAACTGTTGCCCGTACGCCAGCATTGAAGGCCCCCAAAATATCAATGTCCAGAGAATCTCCAACCATGATGCAGTCGTGAGCCTCCACCCCCAACATGTCGAAACACAATCTGAAGATGGAGGGGAATGGTTTCTGCTCTGCATGCTCTCCACCAACTACTACGGCATCGAAGAGCTTCTCACAGTCAGCTGCCAACACTTTCTCTCTCTGAGTCTGAGCTTCACCGTTGGTCAGTAGTAGCAGCTTGTATCTCTTTCTGAGCTCTTTCACCAGATTACGTACCTCAGGAGACAGGGTTAGTAACTCCAATCGGCTGTTTTTCCACAGGTAGTAGCACTCTGATGACAGTGAGGGTTTGGGAGATCTCCCCATAGTCTCCTGGATGCTCTCTTCCCAGTGACCTATGCGGACGTCATCAATGCATCTGCCTGCTGCTGGATCAAAACTCTCAAGATGAAGTTTCTGCTTGAACTTGTCACAGACGGTACTGATGATGTTGTCGTCCAAGCCCATTGTTGTCTTTAATAGTTCACTGACCTATAATTTTGAAACAAAGGCCATCTTAGATGAAAACCAAAAGGCACAAATGTACCCACATTTGATTTGTTGGGAAATAAAGGTATGTGAGCCACAATTGATTTAGCTAATCTTATCTGGGCACAGCAAGAAGACAAGGTAATCGATTGTTTGACAATATGACAAACTACCACAGAATGATGGCATAATTATATATCATTTGACATTAAATAACAACACAACATTCATTACAATTATATTGAACGAGGTTTTACCAGGAACTTGAACGCAACGCCGATCACAACGGAAGTGATCGGAAAGTCCCGGTAAAGAATAAAAATACAAGAACTAATTAAAAATATGTCCTCATATAGCATAAAATCAGCCGTAATCAAATACATTTCACATAGGACAACATTTTCAATAAATTATTTTACATGACTTTAGGAGACCAGGCCATGAAATGAATCGAGCGAGCACTTCGTTAAGTTAGGCTACATGATTGAGGTTGTTTCTGAATTACGTAAAACATAATCTCCACACTTCATCACCTCCTGTATGGCCAATCCACCTGCACGCGATGTTTCAATCAGCGTGTTGTCCAAATCAAACAATATCGCTTTAACTACTCCACGGTCCATTTTAAGCTGATGACTGACACACACAAACGGCCGACAACACGGAAGTGTTTGTCTGCAGTCGGATTGGTTCGGTTGCACTGCAGGGGTGCGCTCCTGATAAATGTCTTGTACTTGCTAATTCTATGCTGTAGAGGGCGCCAGTAAATCAAAATACAAGTACCATTTTCTGTCAATTTAGGTCTCAATTTAGGAAGGATAAAATATCGCGAGAAAATTAAATGAATTAATAAAAACAAATGAACCACACGACTTAAATAAAGAATAAAAGAAAGAAAAGAATAAAATCTTTTTAAAAATCCGGATGAACATTCATTCTGAAATGTAATTATTAAATGTATATTAAAAAATAAATTGAATAAATTACTAAGTAGATGTGAATATAAATCAAAATATCAAAATATGTTGAATAGATATTATATCAAATATATCATTATTAAATGAATATGAATACATACATATATATTCAACAAAATCACAATTTCTTTCTGCATCTTATAGGAGATGTAAACATGTACAAATTGATGCACATGTATATCACTGACAATTAGATTTTAGTACAGTCCCATAGATTCGCCAGTCAATCCCAGTCGAGCACTTTTCTGATTTTGGAAAATGTCACAAACTAAAGTATTATTACACTTCTTCTCTTCTTCACCGCTCAGTGAAGTGTTTTGACATTAATAACAGGAGCCCTGTGATGTGCCCAGGGGTTCCCTTCACACCCAGGGTATGGTGGGATAAAGATTTGTTACCATTTCTGTCTATTGGCCAGAATTGTGTGTGTGTCTTTGTGTGCATGTGCTTGTGTGTTTGTGTGTGTTACATAATAGAAACCTGCAGACACTTCAAATTCAGCTGCTGTATAGGAAATAAAAAGGAAGTGATAACATAGACACAAATATTCAAGTGGTTTAAAAAAATGATCAGGCAATAAAATGTAACAATCCTAATAAAAATAAAAAATAAAAAAATAAATCATAATGAAAACAAATCTTTAAATGAATCAGTGTGAGGGAATGGTATTTTGTGTAGGGTTATATTGCTTTGTTATCATTTTCTTTCCATTCAGTCGTGACCAACCTGTGAGAGTAGCCCGCTTTTTCAACCCATTGAAAAGGAACAGGAAACAATGAGTGCCCTGACTTGTCTTATTAAATCCTCTCCGTGACTCCACTGCCAATTCAAACATGTGTGTCCTGACAGTCACTCACACGCACACTTCCAAATCAGGCAACATTTTCTCACGTTACCCATCCTGATTGTATCATTAGAAGACACCTAGCCTCATTATAAATAAGGAAACCAACCCACTATTATCTATCAAAACAAACAACTGCTGCATGCCTGTTGCATGCGAAGGAGGAATATGCTCACCTAAATGACAGACGTGTAGTAAATAAACAAATATTTAAAATTTCCCCTCACATTAAAAAGAGAGGAAGAGGAGCATAAACAGTGCATGTGGAAATAGTGAACATCTTAGCAGAGGATGGAATTTCCCTTCTGATGTGGGGAGGTGAGAGGAGAAAATGACTTTCTAATAGCCTTGGAAGGCATCTGAAGGACCGACGGCGAGGCCTGGTATCATACGTAGCTCACAGACAGACACCATTCCTCTTTTATCTTTGTGGGTGGCCATGACTGCACCGTCACGTCGTGTCTCAGCTGGGTGTCATTCCACCACATGTTGTATAATATCTTTACTAATTGGTCTTTTCTCCAATTTGTTCAAAACTTTTCCTTAAAAATAGATACTTCTCTCCCAATTTATCGGCCAGGATGAGAATGGGAGTGTGGAGAATCCTTAGTTTATCAAAGGTAGGAGTTTTAGCACTTGGGATTCAGTGGATTATGCTGCTGCTTCACCTGAGGCCTGCATAAGAACAAAAAAATCTAAATGGAACGGAGCCGTCATACTTCAGCTGTCCGTTCAGACTTCTACGTGACATAGGGCACGCATAGTAGGATCTGTAAAAAATAAGATCACATATCTCCTCTCTTCTTCTTCTTCTTCTTCTTCTTCTTCGTCTTCTTCTTCCTCTTCATCTTCTTCCGCTTCTTCCGCTTCTTCCTCTTCTTCTTTTTCTTCTTTTTCGTCTTCTTCTTCTTTGTCCTATTTTGACACGTATCAGTCCAGATTGAGGATCCACAGCAGTTAAATAGTTCTAAGATTTGGATCAAATATGCCAGTGATGCTGCGATAGAATAGAGACCATAATTCTGAACTGAGCTGACCTCCTTTTGTCAAATGTGCAAATCAGCTTCTGATGTACAGACAAACGCTGGCCACACACACACGTACACACACATACACGCAGGCACGCACGCACACACATGTAGATGTGAGATTTTATCATGGGCAGGGGAATGTATGAACTACAGTCCAAATAGAGAAACACCGGTGTGCTTAATGGTACTTGTTATGGTAACAGTGGGCGTCTGGCAACCTGCACGTACACACAAACAAAAACAACACAATCTTGGGCACCATGGTGGCTCTTTAGGCAGTTATGTAACTCATTTCATGGTCATGGAGCGATATGGTTTTCTGTGACTCCTATGTAAATTGTTGCATGCATTGTCAGCTCGGTCCATACACGGCAGTATCATTCTAAAATCACACGTTTTCATCAGATGCTGTCCATTTTGCAGACGCCACTCTTGGCTGCTCTTTCGCAGCAGATAAGCATGAAATGGCAAGACATGTTTAGAAAGCACACATCCATTTTAAGGAGTGTTTCTCTTCCTTCATAAATGGGCTTTGTGTTTATTTGAAATTGTGTGTATCCTGCAGAAAAGACAGGACCTCCCATAGCTGCGTGGCAGGTTGCCAGGACTCCTTGTAGCCTCTGTTTTTGTGCCGATACACCTGAGTTCTTTTGACCAGCCAGTGAACCAGTGAAGCAGCAGGGAGGCAGGGAAACTATGCATGGTCAGTGAAGTAGAGAGCCTGGACCACGTAAGATCATCTGCACCTTCTCTCTCTCCTTTGTGTGTGTGTGTGAGAGATTGTCTGTGTGCGTGCATATATAGGGAGAAAGGATTAGATGCATTTTTGGAAGCAAAGACATAATAATTTGTTCAAATATTGTTCTACTGAGCACATGCTGATGATACCATGTCATAATATATCCAAAATTAATGTTGTTCATATAGGAATACAAATAAATACAGTATTTTATTACATCTATTGTCAAATTAGCTAAAATAGAAATAAATGTTGACGTAGTGAACCTCATTATTTCATATTCTTTCTTATAGAGACACCAAATTTATGAAATAGATTTAGAATAGTTAGATGGATAGAATAGTACTGAAAAGTTGCTTTGGTGAACAATTTTGGTCGATCTTGTTCTGCATGTACTTAACATTACGGCCAATTTGTGATTTTGGTTATTTTTTCTTTGTTTGCAGCATTGTAAAAAAAAAGATTCAAGATTTTTGTTCAAAATAATTTCCTAATATTATGAATATGTCCATTTTCAATGTTTTTCAACATTTTACACCAATCACAAAAGGAAAAAAGGCACGTTGAGACAATCAGTATGCAGTGGGTGTAATGTGCGTCAGATCTGAATACATTTTTTTATTTCTTAGGATAAATACAAAAAGTTACTCCTGTAGTTATTATCATTATTATTAGTAGCAGCAGCATTACCACTGATTTGTCTTTCTGTGATTTTGTCATCAGAATAAGCTCTGCTGAGATAAACTGTGATAACTTACCATAAGTCTGTAAATAATTGACTTGAATTTTGAGACAGGAATCGGAGACGGTTAGCAGCTCTCTTATTTTCGAAGCTGACTCACTGATTGGGTATAAGTTGCCTGGAGTAAGTGAGCGTTACTGTGATGGAGCTCTGCTAACCTGGAGGAGTTCCACCACAGAGTAAATCACGTCATTCTATCCCAAAGGTGCAATTTTCTGGCTGACTGGACACGGACAAGATGGGACAAGCAGAGACAGGTGAGTGGACAAGGTGTACCGGGATGCTTTGATGTTTCTCCAACACACGCAGTACAAATCACAACAACAACCTCCCACCCCCGCGTCCCCCCACACACGCACACTCACTATTTCCATGTCAGTAATACCTCGACTGTGTCTGCCGAGTGGAAAAAAAAACAATGTTATCCCTTAACAAAACAACTTCTGTTTAGTATTTGAACGTTGAATATTGATGTCCTAAATGAGCATTTTGGTATGATTATTAATTTAATATTCCCTTTCTTTGATTGTTTTGGATTGTTGGTTTGTTAGTTTTTACGTATGTGGGAACGAATGACTTAAATACAAAATGTTAAATCATTTATTAAAGCTTTAATGATTAGTAATTTGACTTAGTGAATATGTTATGAAAAAGTTTACAAAGTGATGAATCCATAAGGCGAATCATGAACCAAACAAAACACGAGAGGGTCAAATTTATGACTATGATCAAAAAGTAAGAATGAAGTTGAAAGAGGACTGAGGCTGAAACAAAGGAAGGAAAATAAAGACAGAATTCTAGGCAGGGTCTTTTTTCAGATGATAATTGTAAAATCTCGTTTCTTGTGTGATTGTAAACCTGAGAACATTTGTTTATTTATCATTTTGATAAGTTGAAACATGTCACTGCCAAATGTCTCATTTTCTGTATTCATTACATCTTACTTCCTGTTTATACATTCTGTTGACATCGGTCCAAGGTTTCCAACCGCCGTTGGTTCACGTCTCTCTCTCTCTGCCCTCTGTGATTGTCTCATGATGTGCCCGTCAGGTTAAAGCAGTAATCCTCCTGCAAGTGCTGAGAACAGATGGTGGAGCTGCTGATCTCCGCCTGCACACGGTGCTGACACTTTCCATTTGAAGGTTTTTCCTTCACCGCTGATGAGTGTTGATGACACGACGTGCCCGGTGTCAAGTGCGTGCTTCCAGATGGAGGTCTGGAGCTGACATGAAGGAGACGAGATTGCGTACGGATTGTGTGTGTCATTCCTGTCTGCCCTTGTGCGCAGGTTCACCGTGAGATCATCCACCAACATACGAGAAAAGAAGATGTTTCCAATCACTATCGGAGACGGTCTCACAGCAGATACTTTTCAAAGAAATGAGTGTGTTTCCTGTGTATCAAAAAGGGGAAAATTCATTTCCAAACCACATCAAATTGTGAAGAGATCAACTGTTACTGACAGACTGCCAAAGCAGGTTTAAAGAAGAAACAAATCATTTTCCGAGTGATACCCGCAGGTAATGAGGTCACACCCACACAGATTGAGACAGACGTGTTTATCAATTACACAAAACACACACTAACTGTTATGATCTATCATATTACTACTTACCAGTCTTTGGGCCGGGCCGGGAACCACTTGGTGGGTGGGCCTGTAAAATCCTAGTCCTAATAATAGTAAGTATGTTTACAGTGTGTTTAATCCGATTACAGCAATAAATTGTGCTTAAAAGCAAATGAAGCAACAATTCAGTAAACAATTACAGTGAACTATTGTTTCATTTATGGCTTATTCTGCATTTAAGAATAGACAAAAATCTGCATATAGTGTGTACAGTGTGTATACGTCAGATTACCCCTCACTGCCTGAAACTGCAAAAAAATACAATCCACATTAATATTCATTCATTTAGTCATTATTTTTTGTCTTGGATCCATCTCTGTCTAAACCGGCTACATCGATGGTGCCCAGCTGTGAGTTAGTAAGTCATATAAGGAGATCGTGTAGATTGTGTTTGGAGGTAATGAGAAAACAAGCTTCATTTTCTCCCTACGAACGTTTTATGACTTTACGTGCTGTAGAAGTCTGACAGGTTTAGATCTGGGAAGTTTATTACCAATTTACTCCACAATAC
>OMNV01009677.1:0-12721 GCA_900303265.1 Brotula barbata | reverse complement strand
TTGTATAGCGTGTGTGTGTGTGTGTGTGTGTGTGTGTGTGTGTGTGTGTGTGTGTGTGTGTGTGGGTGGGTGTGTGTGTGGTTCATAGACACACACACATCTCCCCTGAGAATGACAAACACAAAAGATTCAGTGAGCTCCATACCGGGCGCCGGAGCCTCATCAATTAATCTGCCAAAGGTTTATAAAGTTATACATCGAAGCTGGAACAACTCTGGGTTACATATTGTAAAATAATCCGGAGCTGAACAGACATTAGCCAGACCCTGTTTGGATTAATTAAGTCTGTGTGTGTGTGGGGTGGGGGGGGGAGCTCTCCCTGTGTCAGTCATGTTGGAACTCGGCAGGGATCTACAACGAGCCATGTTTGATTAGGAGGAGAGATAAAGCTGTAGTTTGAACCCCTTAAATAACCAAATACCTTGAGATTACTGCAGAAAAGATAATCCAATATATTTTAAGGTCAAAAGTCTCAGTTCTTTTCCAGATTAAAATTCATTTATAAGACTGTAAACCAGCACAAAATCATTTTTTTAAAATCTCTTAATTATTTGAAAATTCATGAATCGGCAGGTGAATAAATCTCTTAAAACCATTTTTTTTTACACTATTGCATGTTTCGTTCCTCTTAACTTTATTGTAACTGCATGGACAAATCTAGGATCTGTTGTAACTTTGGATTGTACTACAATTTAAAGTAAAGCGATGTGATTTGATTTTGTACAGACAGAGCCGCTCGTGATGCAGCGTCACTGATAAACAGTGAATTCTGGTAATTTCATTTTCTATACGTTAAGTCTGTGTTTCTTTACATGGGCTCTGACACCAGCCCTCGGTGATTGGCGAAGCCGTGACCCTGCCAGTCACAGCCGCCGCTCACTCCCACATCCTTTACCCACGGCTGCCTTGATTGCAGTCGGCGCACGTTCACACAAATAATGCACTTCCAGCAGCGTTATTAGGATTTGAAACATCACTTGATTGGGCATGAGATCATTCTGGCACACAAACAGAGAGTGTGCATCAAAACCTGAGCAGACCTGTGGGGCTCGGAGTGATGGAATAAAGTAAATGTGAGAAGAAGTGAGAAGAACCAGGACCCGGAATCACTTTGATGCACTTTTTCTTTTTGACTGGAGATAAAAAGAAGCCGAGCTCGTCCTCGCACATTGGAAATAGTTTCTTGACTTTTTTTCCCCAGGTTTTGGCCTTATACAGGCACTATATGGCACTCCTTTGGGGTCCTGCACTGTTTCCAGTGAAAGTGGTGTCACTGTTAACATAAGCAGTCGGAAAAATTAGTTTCAGCTGTTGTGTTCGGATTGGACCTGCCTGTTTTTTTTTTGCCAGCTGGCAGTGCTTACTGAGGTGTCTCCTCCTTGACAATTAGCACACCATGCTAAAACAGACAGTAAATAATGTCCAAGGCGTATGGCAGTGTTGTTTTTCTTTCTGATATTCATTAATAAGGCAGAATGCTTACTGGACTCTCGGGGAGGTGGGGGAGTCGCTCCCACGGGGGAACATTGTTCTTTCATGTTGGTCCCCACAGATTTTATCTCATTGTACGCTATCATGCACACAAACGACTTGAGGTAAACAGCTTAGCGTTGCCATAGCAATCCCTATTGTAAGCAATGGGGAAAAAGCTGCTGTGGACAGAAATCCTCAGCGCAAATAACAGTTTAGACAGCTTCCATAAACCACTGAACCTCGCTACGTTCGTCCTCAGGGTGGCCTCGCTGTGTTAAATTAGTTTTCTAGCACAATTAAAGAAAGAAAACTTTGATAAGACGTCTGATAAACGATCAGGATGCCGGAGCAGCTGTATTGTTAGCAGAAAACTGTACATAAATAGCCACTAATGGAAAGAAATGGCAGCGTAGGGGTCATTTCCTACAAGGAGCTGGAGATTGCAATGCAAAGGAAATCGGTAGTTAAAGTATGAAATAGTGAACCCAGTAAACAGAAGAAATGACCTTCACAGCAACACCCAAATGACCTCAATCTTCCTTAGGAGAGCGCAGAAAAAACTTGAAAATTTATGTCTTCCACTTCCTAATAGTTTTTCCAGCTGATTTTTTTTTTCCCAAAATTGCTGTCTTCTAAAAGATGACCCTTTCACCCTTGCTTGCAATTGTCTAACACTAAATCGTGGAGTAATGTGCTGCTGATGTACGACCCCTGCCCCCCTCCTAAAAACTACATAATTCCTGAAGTCATTGTTTCAGAAAGGAAGCCCGCAATGTAGATACAGTAACTGAGAAAGCATGTGTGCAGAGCCAGCGAGCGAGCGAGGGAGCGAGGGAGCGTGGGGCGGCGACGGCCTGATCTGTAAACTCACTCAAATTGTATATCCTCTAATGATTCCGCTTCAGCTTTGCAAAAGAAAATGAAAACAGGGTTTTATGTTGCGCCAGCGTGATTTACATAATGCCGCCAATGGCTCACACATGATTGTGCTTGGGCTTTATGGCTGAGGGGAAATGAAGAGGCCCGTAGCCTTTGTTACAGAGAGCGAATTGAGTCTTTAAGATAGAGGTTTGTTACCTCTGATATCCACTGAAATATCCATAGCTGAGTATGGTGTTTTATCTAAACCACACTTACCTCCACACAGTGGAGATGTAGATCGAGTGTGAGCGTCTCCGCCGTGGCGTGATGTTTGGCTATATTTAAGAGAGCTTCCAGCACTTTATTTTGAAACAATCCAACACAGGAAAGCAAAAAAAAAATACTGATCCCTGCTGAAATTGCAGCCATGGCAAAACAGGTTTGAGATCATAAATGCTGAAGTACTCATGCACTTCTCTCCGCTTGTTATTTACAACTTGATAAAGATCTGGCCTTGGTTTTGAGTCTGGAAAACACTGAGGGAAGGTGAACTTTGGTGGCTCTGGAAATAAAGTGAAAGGTAACAGAGTGCAGTTTCTGCCCTAAAAAGGCAGCTCTGGATATGGAATGCCACAGGCAGCTGTTCCTGCCTCATCAGAGGACATGTTATAAAGATAGCCCCACTTGGGTTGAAATAATGCCACTCATTCCTGCCCCAAAGCACACTCTATCATGGCTATTGTTCAGGGAGCTGCACTGGGAAACACGCAGCGCTGTTTTATCTCGTTAGCGAAACTTTTTCACCGCGTTATATTGTGTCGTAGACTCATTTTATAGGCGCCCTTGTTGGGGACGTCGAAGTGTTTTAAACTTTTAAAGGTATTCATCAATGGGTTCATCCTCATGAAATTTTAGGTTGAAATCCAGTGAAATGTTTCCAAGTATAACAAACATATAATGACTTATAAATTAAAAAATAGAATAAAATAAAATATATAAATTAGTCATACATAGAGAGAGGGAGAGAGATTTAAACAAAAATTATTTAAAATTGGAAAGAGACACATTGAGTCAGGTCTTGTCCTTCTGTAAGTTAAATTCAGCGTTAGCAGATGGACTCAGCAGGGTCTGATGGGATCAGAGCAAAGTGAGTACAGAGCACAGAAAATGTCTGTTTTATACATGTTAAGTGGTAAGATAAAGGAGGGGTGGTGACAACAGTATGTTTGGAGAAATAACAGAACGATTCAGGCCATCTTATCGTCCCCTAATGTTGTTCTGTCCTTGGACACTGGGTAAGGCGCCATCAGTTTTCAATTTGCAAAGACGTAAAAGATGATTAATTGCAAGAAATGACAATTACAGACAGGTCCAATTGTGAGGTTTCTTCCCATTCTCTGCTCGGTTATTGTTGAAAAGTGCAAGGTAAATGAGGGTCGGGCACCGGTGGGGCACATGATAAATGATGAAATCTAAGCGTTTCCATTACAACGCAAACTGTTCAAGGAGTTTTGTACTTTTGTAACCAATTAATAATTAATAAGGTATACAAAAAAAAATATATATATATATATTGAATACTATTTCAAGAGCATTTCTGGAGTAGATACACTCGATAAGTAACCCTCGCTGTTTTAAACTATGGATTTCTTTTATTTCCCGTAAACTTCTATTTAATCTGGATGTGTTGGGTATCATTTTACATAGATTTACCCACATTGCATCCTGATATTTTTGGTATCTTTGTAAATGAAGGCTTTTTGTCGGAATCTAAAGAAAAACTTTATGGATATGGACCCATTGATGGATCTGTCAGAGTTTCAGGGGTGAAGAGTAAACAACAGTAGAGGGACGACAGGGAACGCGTGTGAAACTAGCGACCCCCTGTAGAAACACTTTTATTGAGCCCGGTCTCACAGAACACCCAGTGTGATAACACAGCTCCAAAAAAGCCTATAAGTGCTCGGCAGCGCTTTGACTCCACATCCTGACAGCTATAACGATGAGCAGCCCCCACTCAGTGGCAGGACCGCAGCCTCTTGAGGTGAGAGAGAAGATAACATTTCAGGGCTGTCATGTGAGGGATTATGTAGCCATGTATGTGCTGCCGGTCGTACCGTAGGGGGTCTGATACCAATCTGCCTGAGCTTTTTTCTACATTAAACTCTGAACTGAGCGAGGAGGTGTGACTTACACAGATATGTACAGTATCTCTCGCTGTCCTTCCACTCCTGTTCTGTTATTGTTAAGTGCTTTTGGATGTTAATAATAGCAGCAGCCACCGTTGTCCTGCGTCTGTCCTGTTTTTCCATTGTGAAGTTCAAAATCCCAACGAGTGAATGGCATTGAAAAGCTTTGATATCTGCTTCTTATTGAGGGGGAAAAGTGAAGTTTTTTGGTTTATGATTGCACAACTTGGACTCATCTTCCATTTTTGTTCTGTTTTCCCGCTTTAGCTGAAAGGAGTTTATGCACTGAAAAGACCTCAGGAAAACCCAAGATGGCCGCCAAAAGGAAAGGAGGCCTAAAACTCAATGCTATCTGTGCCAAGCTGAGCCGCCAGGTGGTTTTCGACAGCAGCTCCCAGAATGCAGAGGGAGACCAGAGCGTAGCAGAAAACAGCGAGCGCGGCAGCTCCTACTACGATGACAACGAGACCAACTTCCCCGAGAGCCTGAATCTAAGCCAGAGCCTGGAGGAGGACCAGAAGAGACGCGAGGCCATTGAGAAATGGGTCAACGGCGAGTACGGCGACGAACCGCCAGTTCCCGAGTGTGGCGAAGACCGGGAGCTCAAAGTCAGAAACAATGAAGACGGCCCACCTGAGGGCGTGTACATGGTACAGCCCAAAGGCTGCAGCGATGACGAAGACAATTTGGACGAGCCCGAGCCCATGGCCGGGTCCCAGGACGGCAGTTACCACGACGACAAAGACTCCGAAGATGGGCCAACTAAGGAGGACGCCTACATGCCGCCAAGTGAGGCCCAGAGTCGCCCGGTTCCCTTCTCCTCCCCAGGTACGTGTTGTCTTCCTGTCCCGTATCTGATTCAAACTTCAGTATGAACACCCAGTGACAGCATCAACCTAAAGACAGATCCAACTGGCAGGCCGGGCTCGTCAGCGCGTGTGGTGAAATAGGCTTACAATGTGTGGACTTTTACATTCTGTCCCCACAGCTGTGGGCCGAGAGAGGACGGTCGGTCCGGAACGAGCTTCATATTACACGCAGGATTACATATTGAGTCTTTGATTTTGTCTAAGCTCACTAAACTTAGCCTCCGCCTCAAGCTCCTCTGTTACATGGCGTCATAGGAGGAAGCGCGGTTCAAATATGCGACATCCGAACGTTTTATCACAGCGTATATCACACACGTCCAACACTGCGTCCATCCTCATAACCGTTTATTTATTTTTATTTGTAGTGAAAAGCTCAAAGCTTCCAAAGATGCCAGATATGTAATAAATAAATAAGAACAACACTCAAACAAATATTCAAATCTATTTAATTAGAGTATAACAGTTCAGGCTTGTTTAAAGGATTTTTAGCAGCCTTTTCTCTTTATGTACTCATTAATAATTGAGTCCACCAAGTAGAAAAGAGCTCATTATTTCCTTCGGAGGCGTCCCAGTGACTCTTCAGGTTATAGTGTACACCGTGTAGTACCACAGCTGAGTTCGGTTCCGACCTGTTCCATTTTCTGCTTTTCACCCCCTTCTCTCTCTCTCTTCCCATACTAAAGCATCAATGCCAAACAAATCCAGTAACCTTTACTTTCTTATGATGATATGGCATTTTAAATTTCTCTTTATTCTGTTGGGTACGATTTTTGTATAGATTTACCCAGAATGCATCCTGATCTTATTGGAAACTTTGGGCTTTTCACAAGACGGACCCACAAGTGGTTCTCTCAGAGTTTAAAATGTTCTCAGAAACTGAAACGCTGAAAGTTTGAAAAAAATCCTCCATTCTGCTACAGGCACGCTTGTAAACTTACAGTTGTGCCAGTTCAATTATGACATGATGTTCCGTCTGTGTCTCTCACTGATTATCAAACAGATAAAAGGTGCCAGCGGTCTACCTGAAGTGTCACAAGTGTGTTAACAGCACAAACAATCTTCTGAGAAAGCAACGTTTTACAGGCTCACACTGTGTGACCCTTGAAACGAGAAGCATATCCACTAAATGAGCGAGAGAAAGAGAGAGAGAAAGAGAGAGAACACAGCTATAAAAAGGAAAAAAAATGCTCCTATGAATAGATAGAAGAAAAAAAGAGCTGCAATTCTTGAGTTTAGACCGGTTGTTGTGGTGCAAAAACAAGTTTTGCTGTGTGCGTTTGCTCACCTCAGCTTAAGCGCTTTCATCTTGGTATAGCGTCACGTACAAATGCTTGTTTTCTTTTTCATTTCTTTCTGTTTACTCCAAATGGTAGTGCATACACAAGATTGAGGCCAGGGGCTTCTGAGAAAATGCATCGGGTTTCATGTCAGAGCCAAATGAAACAAGCTTTGTGGTTTTAATTAGTCATTTTGTCTTTATTTCATGGCAGAATGTGTAAATGTGCAATACTGTCATGCAACAGACACACACACACTTACCTTTACCTCGTCTACTACTTCAAATCTCACAACAAAGACTGCAGGGCGAGCAGGCTGCATCAGTTGAAGATCTTGTCTTTGGAGTGTCTGTGTGTGTGTGTGTGTGTGTGTGTGTGTGTGTGTGTGTGTGTGTGTGCGCGTGCGTGTTTTCCAGAGTTGCTCTTTGTTGATTGTAACTAGGGCATCTATATTGCCACGTTTCTGCTCAGCTCACAATTAAAACATTTTTTTTCTCCCTCTCTCTCGCTCTCGCCGCTGTCTTTCAAAGGCTGATGCGGAGTGCACATAATTATGCATATAAACATAGTGGCTTAATTATCTCTCACAACATCAGTGACAATGTAATTAACAAACATTGCAAGATCAATGAGAGAAACTGCGACCTTCAAAACATTTAACTCCTCGCGTCGAGGCATCGTGCGGATTTCCTATCAGTGCAAAACCCCAGAATACTTTTCCTAGATAATTTAGATGTGGCATTAGAGCCCTGGTAAGCCAGTCGCCGGAAGGATAACACAATGAATAAAAGCTATGAAAGCAGTGACAGAGATGATGCTCCCAGCGATGGATCAAACAGGCTGGACCATGACTTCCATTTGCAATTCTGGGTTGAGTGTAAAAGGTTATTGTTCATTTCAAGTCGTTTCAAAGCCCCCATCTGTTTACCGTCTGTTAATTAAACTCCCAAACACTGAGCTGGTTTCAGTTCTGCGCCTCAAATTAGACCATAAAACAAATATCAGACTCGGCTTGAGTCCGTTTATTCGAACATATAACGACAGAAATAGTTTATCTTGTATTTGCGTGCTTGAAAACCGACTGCGTTGGGGGCATTGGAGCTCTACATTATTCCATATATAGCCTCCTGCATGCAACTTTATCATGAGCGACTCCGCTGCCTCTCGGTCCTGTGAGCAGAGAACCCTCTGATGGCCATGTTTGGTCAGCCAAAAGGAGATATAATACCCGTTTGTTATCATATCTGTGAGGGAAAATGCGGTCTAATTGCCGCAAATATAGACGAGGCCTGCGTCTGTGTCGCTCGTTGGAATTTAGCGGCATGAAGTGTCAAGATTAGGACCCACTTCTTTGTAGATTTACCAGAGACGAGCGAGAGAGAGAGAGAGACTGAGTGAGTGAGTGAGAGAGTGAGTGACTGAGTGAGTGAGGAAAATGTCAGGCGAGTTGTAGAACGTGAGAGAGAAAATAGTGAGAGAAAGGGAAACAAAGACAGGTGTGGGTGGAGGGCGAAGGGGTCATTCTCACCTTAACCCATAAGCCGTGTTTTCCCACCTGGCGTTCATATGACATCATTAAGTGGCAGCCCGATAAGGCCGTGTGAAGAAAAGTCATTTACATGGTGTTTTAGAAAGGTTATCTCCTGTGGCAGTGGCAGCCATAATCCTCTCAGCTCGCGTTCAGTCATTTGCCTGCTACTGATAGCACATCACACGGCTCCACGGCTCAATAATGTCACTTTTAGGAAGGCTGTAATGGCGATATCCTAAGCAAATATATGAGAGATTACGACAAAAAATGGTTGTATAAGATTATCGTGTTATGATACTTTAAATCTAATCCAGTGCAAAAAAAAAGATAGGATATTGAAAATTTAAAAAAAGTTGAAAATATTTTGTCAACTTATTTTTTTATCCACAAAATTAGGATAGATATTGCTAAATAACAAATAAATTACTACATTTTAAAATGGATATTTTTTTGTTCTTCAGGTTCATTCTGATTTTTTTTCCTCCTTTAGCGTGTAACGTGTTGTTCCATTTTCTCTTACGTTCGTCTGTGTACGGGTGGAAAAAGTGCTGTGTGATATTCTATGACCTGCGATGCCCTTTTAAGTAAAGTAGCCGCAAAATGTCAAACAAGTGATTCCCATATAAGTCACATATAAGTCATATATAATAATACATATATTTGAGTCAGTACTGTGTAAGTTCTTATTTTTAGGATTTTTTTCCATCCCATTTTCTTTTTTTCTTTTTTTTTTTTAAGCAGACTGGTAAATTATACAGCACAATAAATACACAAATGTAATAAATCTATATTTCACTCCGTGGCCATGCCTACATGCAAACACAGCAAACGTGTGGGTATTTCCTCCCAAATACCTGATCCATTTCTCTTAAATTTTTCATGCTCTTTCGATCCACCAGATACTCTTTCATACTCGTGCTGCGGACAGGAGCTACCCCGACACGCTGAATGGAAATTTGGGGATTGTTTTACACGCTGCGCAGGAGATGTGAAAAGCAGGGGGAGAGTGACTGATTTAGCAATAACATAGAAATCTGAGACAAGAGCAGAAATATTTGTGTATTAATTACCCGGATGGTGGCTGGGTTACGTCCAGCCAACTTGTGTTTGCTCTGGGGAGGAAAAAAGCAATAAAACAATTTCAGGGGGGGAAAAAAAACACGTGTGGGTTGTGGTGCAGCGGCCGTGCCAAGGCCAAAGGTTTAATGTGACCCCTGCAGATATTCTCATCTGGTGCCTGACCAGCATTTCTGCATTCTGGTATCTTGCCTAACATGCACACTGACACAACATGAGATTTTTGGGATAAGCAGCCTGATGAGAGACCTCAAACCACCCCTCACCCTTTCGTCGTCTTCTCCCTCCTCTTCTTCTTCATCATCATCGGCCCGCTTCACACAGAGTTCTGTCCCTTTTGTCGCGTCGAGGCAAAACCGCTCTTTCTTTTCTCCACTCTGTGACCCCCTGCGCTAACCTGGCTGAAAGTTAATGGGCCAGAATTAATCTCCACATAATGCAATTAAACTATACATTTACTACATTTCACCCATCCTCCTTCCTCCTGTCCTTGGGGAGGTTGACCAATTTAATGGAGTCTTAAAATAAAAGTGATGTTTCACTTCACAAATGTGTTAAAAAGTATTTCTTCTTCCGTTTTTGAAGGTGACATTATAGCGGGAGGATTTTACACATATCCTCATAGTTGTACCCAACATTTCTCATCAGATAGTTGTAGTTCTTTTCATTTTGGTGTTGCGTGGCAGCATTAGTCATTTTTATAAAACTTTAAGGGGAAATCCAATGATTGCTTCACTTAAGTTCTGAGAAGTTGTAAAAAACTTCCCTCGTAATTTTTGTCATGCAACATAGAACTGATGTTTCGACCAGAAGCTGGAGCCCACGGTCTCTGTTTTTTATAAATATAGCGTGATGTCAGCATGAACTGTTTGAATTTGTGTGTGCAGTTTCTGCAAATTCTGTAGGACTTACAGTGCAACCAAAACAGGAAGAAGGTTGCAACTAATTTCTTGTTTGTAAGTAAACACAAACGCCAAAGCATGTAAGTGCACAAGCCTGACTGCTATGTTTAGATTTTTGACTAAGATAAAATCTTAAATAGATAAATGAATAAAGGATGGTAATAAGTTGAGGTTTCCTTAAAACTGCCAGTTCAATAAAACAAAATAGAATGTTTGTATATATATATATATTATATATTTTGTAAGTAAAACATTGAAAGCAGTTGTGTCCCTTGCTCTCTCTCTCACTCACTCACTCACTCACTCACTCACACACACACACACACTTTCTCTATCCTCCTCTTTTCCAGCTTTACTGTGGTTTTGTTGTCTGTATTATATAATCATATCAAACATTAGTGATTAGGTGATTAGTGATTAGATTTGATCTAATATGATGTAACATAAATAAAAATTTGTCAGTGGTTGTAAGACTAAAATGTCTCACCCAGGATCCTTTGACTGTGTCTTCCTGTGCAGGAGAGGCCTCTGCCCTGCGAGACTATGCAGCCAACACCATGAACGAATTTTTGGGAATGTTCGGATACGATGACCACCAGATGAGGGATGAGCTGACCAAGAAGATCAGCTTTGAGAAGCTCAAAGCCGCTACCTCAGACGCCTCGTCCATTAGCAGTGATGAGGCCTCACGTCGGGCCCGGTTCTCCAAGTACGAAGAGTACATCCGTAAGCTCAAAGCCGGAGAGACCCCACCTTGGCCCATGCACGCTTCCCCGCCCAAACCAGAAGACCTCAACTCAAAGCTGACCCAAGATAAAAGTGCTAGCATGCTGCAGACCTCTGGGTGCCTCCCAGGGGCCGAAGCAAAGATTTACCCCTCTGGCCTGGACCACAAACAGCCAGCAGGGCCTCAGCTGGGCAATCCTTCGCCAACAAACCCCTCTCACATTCAGAACATGGCGTCCCGAGCCTCCAAGTATGACTTCTTTATTCAGAAGCTGAAGATGGGTGAGAGTCTCCAGCAGCAGAACGGCAGCGCTTACAAGCGACCCTCCAAGTATGACCTCGAGAATGTCAAGTTCCTACACCTCTTCAAGCCTGGTGAGGGAAACCCTGACATGGGCGGCGCCATTGCCTTTAAGACCGGCAAGGTGGGCCGTCCCTCCAAATATGACATCAGAACAATCCAGAAGATGATGCCGGGAACTCCCGAGGCATCGCTGATGCCCAACGTCCTCGCCGCAACACCGGGGAACCCGGGAGCTCCTGGCGTCCCCACTGTAAGCTCAACTGGGGCCAGTATTGCTGCGGGTATTACAATGGACCAGACGGGACACTTAAGCTTCAACGCCTCTGACTACTTAAAGTCCAGCTTCTCCAAGACAGACTCCATCACCACGGGCACCGTGTCCTCTGTCAAGTAAGTCAAGCACACAGCCACACTCGGAGATAGCTTCGTCTTATTAATTTCCTACAGGATTATTCTATTATATAACTCAATTTGTAATATTTAACCTCTTAAACTCTGGGAAAACAACAAATACAACGGTTTTATTTTAAAATCTGGTGGTTTTCAAACTGTTTGCATTAAAGTTTGCTCAATTTCCATTTCATGTATCAGGGTTTAGGGGTTGGAAAGCAAAAAGAAAAAAAATGAAGAAACCTCAAAATCAATAAACTGGATGGATGCAGGAAACCCTTAAAATCCGTTTTACACTTGCTGATTTTTTTTTAAATTTACCTTCTATTAAATCAAAACTTTAAAATTAGAGTCAGCAGACAGGTTGATAAATGTCCACAGTTGATCATCACATGATCCAATTTGTAAAGGGTTGCTAATCAGCTGCATTTTGACGATGCCACGGTGAGGTTAATGTTTAAATATTTGGAGGTGTTTTTACAGTTTACTGCTCCATTGAAGAGATTCCAGGCTGCAAGCTCTCCTCTTTTCTCCCCGGGTCTCTCGGTGGAACACCTTGGAGCTAATGTGAAGCTCACATACACTTAACTGCTACTGTGAGTCAGTTAGCCTAACGCAAAGGTAATTGCTACCTCCACAGCAGCCAAAAGGAATGTAGTGTGAAATAGCGCACGGCGCCCAATAGAACCACAACATGATGAGTTGCGAAGGCACATGAAGTGTTTACTCGCTGTAGCACTCCGTGGAGACTGATTTAGCACAGTCATCGCAAAGTGACTGACTTCTTTCGTTCGGCTAGGGTGTAACAACTCTCCCTTTAATTACTTTGGAGCCATGACTAACCTCTCAGCGAGTCACAGGGGCCGACTCAACACCGCCTGACGAGTGCACTTTAAAGGAAGCAAACGAGGGGTTTGGGGAGCTCGCCTGGAGTCCTGTGTACTACCACCAGGAAACAGCTCCCAGAGTCTGTTTGATTGGTTTTGACCTTGTCTCTAGTTAGTGGAGTCCTATCAAAGACACGGTTCACGAGCCCTCCGGCTCCTCCCTCAGGCTTTGGCCTTTGTCAGGTTGGGGCTCGGTGGACCTGCGGGCTCGGCTAACTGACCCAGGCTGGCCCTC
>OMNV01009674.1:0-24731 GCA_900303265.1 Brotula barbata | reverse complement strand
TTCTTGCCTCCCTCCCTCTCTCTCTTTTTTTAAATTATGTTAAGTAAGGAAACAGATGCCTCTGGGAGTTATGTATGTTGGTTTTATTTTGGAATTGCCTCTGGCTGTTCTTCATGAATGAAATAAATGTTGTGCTTCCAGACTAGGTGTTAGATTAGATTAGATTAGATTAGATAACATTAGATTGGATTAGACTACTTTAGATTAGATTAAATTAGATTTGATTAGATTACATACATAAGTACGTTATGTTTACTTTACATTTACTGTACATTGGAACTCTTATACGCAAGATGGCAAGTTTGTTCACCGATGTATGTACACATATATATATGTATACAGTATCTATGTATTGCAACAAAGTTTGGCTAAGATGTATTCATACATTCTAAACAATGTAGCCTAAACATATTCAGATAACGGCTTTGTAAAATATGCAGAATTGACAAATATATACTAGAAAAATCATATGTGATGAGCTGAGTGGAATCCTTTATAAGGGCATGGAATTTGTGGACATGTACGTTTTGTTTAGGTGTAAGCACAAAACAGTGATTAGTGTGATTAAGATCATTTGTTCCTCAAAAAAATTGATGAAGAGCAGCACGTTTTGCGGGTGTAGTTGAACGGTTGGTAGAGCACGACGGGACGGTTGCTGTGAGGCAACACGCTCCCCCTACATAGATTTGAATGAATTACATTGGAATGGAATATTTTTTCATAATTTTGCTGCCTAGATGCTCTGTTAGGTTATCTACAGCAAAATAAACAAGTTGGATGATATAAAACTGAAATAACCATTAAAGTACAGCAAAATAAAAAGCAAGCAAAAGACATGCCATAATCATAATAACAATATAGAATTTTTTGCAAATTTTTGGATGCAATAAGAATATACTGTATGTAAGATGGAGGAGTGGTGTTCAAACTGAGTGTGGGAACCAACAGTGTTCTCAAAGGTCAACAGGACAATGAAATGCTATACTGCAAATTTCAAAAACAGATTTTTCAATTCAACTCTTGATTTAATGTTCTTTGTTTTTGTTTACATCGCTTTTGTTTTTCGTCTCGATGCCTTTTAGTGTTTTTGTGTAAAGCACTTTGAATTGCCCTGTGTTTGAAAAGTGCTTTACGAACAGGCTTGAGAACACAAACAGTTCTCAAACTGGAAGAGGTTTAGATGTACCACAGAGATAAAGGGAGTTAATTTCATTTCACAACTAGATCAATTAATTGACCAGTAAATATTTTAGTCAGTGCATGAGCGATTGCTGTAAGTGCTGGTCTCTAACTATCATTATTATCTCCTCTCACACAGACACGTAGTTAATATTAAATGAACAAGGGAAGCCCTTGCTAACGACTCCCTGGGAGGAAATGAAAGCAAATGAGAGTCCACGGCCTTGTGTGGATGTGTTTTTGGTTTTGGTTTGTGATCTGAACGTGTCTGACAACCTATTTGTTCTGCTTTCTTTGTTGCCAGAGGATGTTCCCATGATCCTTTGTGAAGTGTTGCTCACACCACTGGCCTGTCACCTGTCGAAAAGTTATTTTACTCACTGAACTGAATTCCTGCTTTGATGTAGAAATTCACCGTACTCAGGAATAAACCATTGCCCTGTCCTACTGTGCATTGTACGAGGGTTGTTGCTATTGATCATTTTTAAATGAATCTCCTGATTAGGGGGTTACTGGAATGGTAAGAAAGTGTTACTGGTGTGAAAGAAGGTGGTAAGGTTGTCAGAGATGTTTATTACTGGGGTGGTAAGATGGTATGGTGAAAGAAGGGGTTACTAAGGTTGTAAGAGGGGTTTCTAGGGTGGTAAAAAGGGGTTACTACTAAGGTGAAAAAAGGGGTAGGTTGGTAAGAGGGGGTTACCAAGGTTGTAAGAGGGGTTTCTAGGGTGGTAAGAGGGTTTTGGTAGAGAGGAATGAAGGGTGTTACTAGGGTGAAAGAATTGGTTAATTGAGGTATTGACATTCATTTGTTTATATGATCTTTATTTACATGATCTGATCATATGTATCCACCAGAGTCAGTTTGTGTCACTGAAATAAGCTCAGCTTTTAGCACCAGGTAAGGCATCATCAGTGCACTGGCTGCTTTTCTGAATAATATGAAATTTCATCTGATAATATTTAAAACTCGAGTAGCAAACTACGACTGATGAATTGTGACACCACTGCATTTAACACACACACCTCGACGGCTTCTTTATGCAGCCCATTCAATTTTTTATTGCTATTTGTTTAAGATTGACGAAACAACTTAATGCTATTTGTTTAAGATACAACAAGAAGTTTATCCAGAGCCACTCGTAAAAACTCACACCTAAAACTGTCAGTACTCTAATTAGCAGGCTGCAGATGTTGCTTTCCCTCACCAAATGAACTTCCATATTAATGATGTAAACTGTTGATGATGATGAGAAATATCCCATATTTTACAATATTTGATGTATTCTCAAGAATTCAAAGAAAATTGTGTTTTTGGATGCTATCAGTATTGTGTGCTCAAACAGACACATGCACGGACACACAGTGCAAAGGTTGCCTTTGTGTGCAACATGTCCCATTTCTCTCATTTAACAGCATCAGCGCTTTCATCCATCATTATCAATAAACAGTTCACAGTGTGCACTTTGATGCTCCATCCAGGGACAAATATACATACACCTATATATGTGCACACAGAAATTGTTTCTGCAATATCTTATAAACAGCTCATAAATAGACATTGTGCACATCAGCAAGGGAACAGGGAAAAAAGATGAGTTCTTATTAACATGCGAGGGGGTTGGTGCCTGTGCATTACCATAAAAGAAACAAAGACAGACATGGACAAGAAAAAACTAACACATCCTCCACAAATTAATCTCACTGGGCCAAGACATGGACCAGGAAGCGTGAGGAGAGATCTGATGATGCCAAAAGTAACAAAATGCCATAAGTTGTACACAAGGCAACCTTTATTAAAGACCCAGCTAGTGATCTACTTCCTGTGACCACCATAACGTTTATTAATGACTACACTCACGCTTGCTCCCTGATTCTATCCACATTTTTTGCCTGTGATCATCTTACACAGCAGGATCCCTATAATCTCTGCAACACACTGCCCTCTAGTGGTAAGAAGTTATAGGTGGAGACCGTACAAACCACCATTTATCCACCAGCCGGTGTTCTACTTATCAAAAGATTTTTAAAAAATACTTATCAAATGATTTTTTTTTGCATTATCACATAAGAAAATGATACAAACAAAATTTATTCAAATTATTCTTATTTAATAGGATTAAAGTCAACTAATCTGTGCACAGAGGTTGATTTCTGTTGCCCTGCTGAATAAAACTGGTGTCTGTGGTAAATCCACCAACAATCCATTTGTGTGTTTTGAATGCTAGAATGCTGCTAATGCTGCTAACGATACAATATGACTGAAGACGGACTGAGAGGGTAAAAGATTGCACAAGGTAGTCAGTATATCAGACGCTAATCTTACATAACCATTGTTCCATGTGATTCCTTTGATGTAATGGAACAAAATACAAAGGACATCCCAGGTGATCAAACACTGGCTGATGAAAGGACAAATTAATTGCATCCATAAAATGTTATTTCATCCATCCAGTGTACTATAATTTACAAGTGGAACTACAGCAAAAATAAAGTCTCAATACAGAGGGAGGAAAGAGCAAAGCTCAGCAATGAAGACAACACCTTCCCACAAGATCCTGATGGATAAGCTGTAAGTCGACCAGCTGTTGATGCTTAAAATACATCCTGAAGGAAACCAAATGATTAATTTGAACAGTTTGTGCCCAGGTCTCTAAAAAGTTACAAATGTCCCTCAAAACTGACATGACCACAGCGGTTTGTGTGCACAATAAACCGATAAATTAGGAGTACATATTAAGCTTAATCACATAAGATTGGTTTATTGAGCTGAATGACGTTAAGCCTCTACATTTATGATATGATGAAGGCTAGACCTTTGCTCGTTTGTCTTTTTTCACCCTCCCTCATTCATGTATCTCCATCTATTATCTATTATCTATCTCTCTATATCAATAATTGAACGACACTAACGTCTACGGGCTTGGTTACTTTATACAAACAAACTCTTGAACACAGGAGGTTTGCAATATATTTTTCCATTGGGGTATTGGGAAATTTAGGATTTCTCAAAAATGAGTCATACTGTATATCCTCCTATAACAGAAAGAGCGACGGTTCCCAAAGCTGGGTACTGGGACCAAATATAGACCACAAAAATGGTTCTAAAAGGTCCCCATCAAAACAGTTACACTTAAGTAGCCACATTTAAATTATATGAAGTCTGTAATAAAAGGTTACCATGGTACAGAGCTCTTAAAGTCCCAAAAGGTGATATTTTTCTCCTAGTGTGCACAAGCTATGATCTTGTGCTAACAAGTTATTATCTTATATTATCTTGTGCGCACAAGCTTCATATGTGTCTGACAACTTCAGATGCACACAGCCACCATATGATGGAGTTTTATTCTCACGTCTGAATGTCGTACCACGTTATTCTTGTTGTTCTTGCACATCAACACAACTAACATCCATGTTCATCAAACCATAGGCCTATTCTGCCTTTGATATGCATATATTTATGTTGTGTGCACACAAAACTAACTACAAGATGAGTAATTTGTGCCCACAAGATAAAAAAAATCACCTTTCAGACCTTTCGAGGCTCTGTAGCATGGTGACGTTTTCCACTCTGATCAAACATTAACCAAACTAGAATACAAAATGATAACGATGAGGCTGCTGATGGCCTGTAGTCAAGGTAAAGGTGTGTCATTATCAGATGGTAGCGCCTATAAAGGCGTGTCACATACTGAAGTCGGAGCATTTCACGGTCACCAACGGGAGGTTCGTTTTCACCAGGCAACGATGCATATCTCCAATGGACTGAGCCTTGTGATTCTGCTTATGGCAGTGACAGGAACAACGGTACAAAGGTGAGTTTGGCCTTATGCTGCACGAACGACAGGTCAACACATCAAGACTGGTTATCTAAAGTACCAAAATCCTATAGGAGGCTGAAATTTTATATCGCTATATTGTTTGCAGCCATAGAATATGTAAACCTTGAAGATAACTAATCGCATTACTAAAATGATGTTATTTTTCCCTAATGAATGTTCTGAAAATACTAATACTATAACAATGTTAGTTAATTATTGTAAGAATTAGTTTCTGTGAAGGTTACTGATCTGAATTTTAGTGAATGAGTGGCATTTCTGAAGACTTTTCATCGGTATTGTTTGAAATGTTTGGTTTAATTTCAGGAGAAATTTGTTTTCAGGAGAGTTTCAGCTCAGGTCAGATGTTAGATGATGATTTTAATCCCAAATATTTGATTGTTTTTATTTGTACTTTTTTTTAATTTGTAGTTTCAGAAAAATCAAATGCATCAAAAAATTAGAATATTTAGCAACTTGTGAAGATTGGATGCCACTACATACCTCTGAGAGTGGTTTTCCCACATTCCTATAGCTGAAAAATAAGCAGAGGGCTAGACCGGAGCTAGAAAATTAGGGTATAGTGATGAGGAAGGGCTTGTAGGGGGCATGTTGAGGTAATTATTAAGGTTGTACATAATGCCGTTGGGGTACGGTCATCTTGCTGATGAGAAGTTGTTTATTGAGATTTTGCATAGATGTTTATGTTATTCTTATTTTCATTTTATGCCTGTCGGTGTTTTTTGTTGTTGTTTTTTACTTGTATGCATCTACTTTTGTGAAGCAGATGTAACAATTCCAAGACTGTAAGATGTTTTTCTGGGGTTCTCTATGTGTTCAAAATAGTTGTGCATGTAAAAATGTATTTAGATTGCACATTATAGATCGCTGTAATCATTAACCATTCTGCTAAAAACGTCACTTCGGTCCAAAATACCATTTTTAGTGTGACAGACTGCTGCCAGCATAAACGAATGGGACCCCACAGCCTCGCCCTCTGTCTTCAGACATCGTTGTAAACTCCAGAGATAGTGTGTGTCTCATTCGTACCAGTAGTCGTGCCTAAAGAACCAGCCAAACGTACAGCGCTCTAAAGGTGGCCATTTTTCTTTGACAGTCTCTTCTTCAATCTTTATATCTGCCGTTTGACAGGGACGCTGCTTGCTGACTCATTTGGTATGTGACACAAAATGTCAGACTGTAAAAAAAAAAAAAAATATTGCAACCAACTGAAAAAAAAGACTACAACCAGGTGTAGGGAGGCATATCGCCACCTACTGGAGTCATGGAGGAGTCAACACATACTTCCGTCAAATAGATGGATTAAAATGGTTAAGAATCCTCCACATGAGCGGTAACCGTGTTGCTTTTGAGTCAGGAAGGTAGAAATAGATTGAGAACTCCTGGTATAATGCACAAACCTCAGGACATGCAAGCCAAAGACACGTTTGTACCTTTTACACACAAAAAACGTTTGTTGAGTTGAGATGTTGAGACATTCTCATAAAACTTTTCTTTCTCTTGTGCGTTTGGTGTATGTGTTTGTGTAAAACAGTGTGCAGCATGACTACTACAAATACCACCCGATGCCAGAGGTGAGAAGTATTGATTATTATCTGAACAGCAATGTTGGGTAATACAAAGGGAGTCTCTCTCTCTCTCTCTCTATCTCTCTGTCCTAAATAGCCTTACCCAGAAACTTCTGTCATTCCTGACACATTTATTGGTTCAGAATTAGTAATCTGCACGTTCAGGGACTCAAAGTCATTCAAAGGACATCTTGTGTCCTTGAAGAGGACATGGTTGGATGTTGAAGCAATATCCAATGTCCCACAAGCAATTCAATTTCTCTTCATTCAAACTGAAAAGGAACGTATTATATTCTTAAATGACAAGTTTTCAATGAACTATGAGATCTTGCAGCCTTGAATCCCTTACATATATTATATATTGATTGTCTATCGATGGACCTCGGTCACATCTCGCCTCCCAAAGGAAGATGGACCCCTGAGGGTTGATTGTTGAAGGTTAGTTTAATCCTCAGTAAGTTTCTCTCTGTCTCTCTCTCTAATTAAGCCCTTACAAAAAAAGGAGTCTTTTACCCGCAGGAAAACAATTACAATCACAATAATTTAGGCTCTTTAGCCTAAATATAGACAATCCAATATATCGTGGTGAGCTTGTATTTTGAAGCAGTGTGATCACAGAGAAGAGCAGGCACCATGGAATGTTTGGGTTCTTCTGAGATAACACAAAGCATTAAATGTATTTGTTGAATAGCGAGATGAACGGGATGACATTTTCTCAGGGCAAATCTTGGAAGGCTACGAAAGGAGATTATGTAAATACGCTACAAGGGGAGACTGCTCTTGTTTTCCACCACAAACACATTACTTCAAAGGGTTATCAGACACACACGCTCCTATATGTAACAGTGCTGCATCCTTGCAGATTACCAGTTGGATGGAGCAGATAATTAAGAATCACAGTGACGTCGTAACCAAGGTGGACTATGGCAAGACCTATGAAAAAAGAAACATCACCCTCCTCAAGGTGATCCAACTTTCAAATTATTAGTTTCAGTAATGTTATAGCATCATCACAATCAATGTTACATAAGGCATGTATATGTACAGATTGGCAGAAATACAGGAGGACTGAAGAAAGCCATCTGGATGGACTGTGGCATACATGCCAGGGAATGGATCGCTCCTGCTTTCTGCCAGTACTTCGTCAGACAAGTATGTCTCTAACCAAGCTTGTACTTGATAGTTGATATTTCGAAATGTGAAACTGTGTCAATTATCATTAAAGAGTGATCTGTATCATCTATTGAAGGGCAATAACTGGATTGGAAAATAAGCATGAAGGGGTTTGCTGATTTTTCAGTTTCAAAAAGTCCAGGTAAAGGTACCAGTATATTTCCACTTGGTAGACTGGCCCATGGCTAACACTGCTCCACCCACTGTGTATTGTAAATGTAGGTGTGCTATTGACATCACCAGCACACACAGTCAGACAGACTGTCTCAGTCACACCTCTACCTGCCAGATGGAAATCAATAAAATACTTTTCCCACAGTCACTTCTTTTACACTCACATTAAAACTTCCATTACACTGCAATTAAGGCAATAAAATGAATGAATGACTTCCAGTGTACCGTGACAAAAGATGTGAACATGGCAGATTAACAACATAACAGCTTCATCTTCCTTTTCCAGTCCAACCATTGCGCTTTGACTTCCTGTAGATCGGTTTAACCTGAGTGGTCACAGATTTTTTTCCCCGTTCAAACTAGCTCCTCCAAACGTACAAAACAGACCCCCAAATAAACGCACTGATGACGAACTTGGACTTTTACGTCACACCTGTGCTGAACATTGACGGCTACATCTACTCCTGGATAAACGAAACGGTCAGAGATGTTTTTTGTACATTTTAGGCTTCAGAAATGTTACAAATAAAATTTCTAAAAAACCAGATATGTCCTAAACATAAGAAATGAACAGTATTTACAGTATGTATGTGACGTTTTGGGTTGTTTAGACTCGACTGTGGAGAAAGTCCAGATCTCCTGGACCTGGGAATGGCTGTGACTGTTACGGCACTGATCTCAACCGGAACTTCAACGCTAACTGGGGCAGTGAGTGTCACCGTGCCTCATGACCTGCAGAGCTACAGGCTGTCACTGAGCTCAAAATTCTGCAGCCCAAACACAATGAAGATTTGACATCAACTGCTTGGTTTTTTAAGGGAATCCCAATGTGACGCATCTGTGAATAATGTTTGTTTTGTTTTTTACAGTGATTGGTGTATCGTTTAACTGCTGCTCCTCTGTTTACCCTGGAAGCAAACCTGTGTCTGAGTCCGAAGCACAGGCTGTTAGCGAATTCGTATCGAAGCAGAAGAATGACTTCCTGTGCTTCCTCACCATTCACTCCTATGGCCAGTTACTCCTGGTTCCCTATGGACACCCCAACGTTGTCGCCCCCAACTATGATGAACTGGTATTTAACATTGCATATGAATCTTAGCTATATGATTATCACAAGGCTGTACATGAATGTAGACTAGGTTCTACGCTTCAATGAGCAAACTATGTTTTATGAGGGGTACATGGATAAGTGGTATAGAGAATGGATGGATGGATAGATGGGTTCCAGGTGATGAGAGTGAGGAGATAGTAGATAACCAACACAAATATTTCAATTTCCACATCTGTATATTTTGTTCCTTAGATGGAGGTGGGCTTGGCAGCAGCAGAGGCCATGAAGAAGGTCCACGGGAAGGAATACAAAGTAGGAACTTCACCAGATATTTTGTGTAAGTACAGACTCTCCTGCAATCTTAATCCTTGTTTTACATAGAGCTGTTTTGGGGATTATCGTGCTGCTATACAGTATATATATACTGTGGCGTGTGATTACATGCCAGACCCAAAAAAAGACAATTTCATTCTGGAATGAGAACCTGGAAACAGCGCAAGTATCAATGATTGAACGTGAACAGAATCATAGGCGAAGCTGTAAAGGTGGCTGGAGTTGCGTGGTACCTTAAGATTAGACAGACCATGTTTTGAAATACGTCCTGTCAAATGGGCAAAGAGCCAATCCTGTGGCACCACTGGGGAGTGTGGACTGATCTCCCAACAACAATGGCAGACATTCACTGACACCCTTAAGAATGTAGGGCCAAAGTAGTCTAGGTGAGCTCATTAGATATTGCGGTGTTGTTGCTTAGGGCATCAAAACAGCCAGGTAAATCTGGCAGTGTGAATACACCCAATACTGCAATGTTACGACACCACTTTTCTGAAAGTTTCCACAATCTCTGTATTAAAGTGGCTTTACAGGACAACTGAGAATGAAAGAGTTGACCTGAATGCGTCCATTTCAATGCTTCCACTGCAGACGCCAACTCCGGCTCATCCAGAGACTGGGCTCGGCTGCAAGGTATCCCCTTTTCCTACACCTTTGAGCTGAGGGACAATGGAACGTATGGCTTTAAGCTTCCCGAGGACCAGATTAAACCAGCCTGTGAGGAGGCCTACGATGGAGCCCTGCATATCATCACGTATGCCCACGACAAAACCTTTCGTGTCAGCGCTGCTGTGGCCCTCACCACCGCGACCATGTGGTCCATGTTGGCAGCACTGACTGTCACCATCGTCACCCTTCTGTGAGGTGGAAAAAAAGCAAGAGGGATGGCACAAAGGTTATTGTCCATTCAGTCCACATATATGGCACTTGGGCTTTGTCAAAGAAATCCCATTTATGAAGATTTGCCTCTTGATTCAGTCTAGGATGAGTGTGCGAATTATGAAGGAGAAGATATATTTAATACTTATTTTTAACTTTTAACTAAGACAGTATAATATTGTTTTTAAGGTATGTTGTTATCCTCAAGTGATGTAATATTGTTGAGTTGATGACACATGTAACAATAAATGAGGATAATAATAACTTAACTAACACATCTTTGGTTCAAACATGGTCAATATGCGTGCAGAACTGTCAAAAACAAACACAAAGTTTCATGGGAGGGTATGTCATACTTCATTATACTGTATAGCTAACAATATGCATACATTATTTTAATACAATCCATCTTTTGTGTGTTTGTGTTAAATGTTAAATATTATGTATATTTATGTATTTTTCACACGATGGTTTAAATGTCCGATCATATACTGTAAACTTGAACGTGAACTGGGTATTACAATAACCCAAAGACATGATTTGTTGATGGTGGGATAACAAACACTACGCAGGAAGGATCAAAGTTGGTAATATTCTAAATACAGAATTGCATTACTATAGCAAGTTCTAAACACTAATAAAGACTTGAGTCATGTCAGTCAGACTGGATATAATTTAGCTTCTAACTGTAACAGTGAGGTAAGATTTAGTAAGTCTGTAGTATGAATATTAGTGCAGAATATTAAGTCTCACAAATCTCAAATTCCTCGACTAGAAGATGTGCCTACATTTCATACTATACATTTCATACTATAACATTGATAATATGTATCAACAGTTATCAGATCAGCAGCGGTTTCAGTATTTACAGTAACATAGAGACCATGATGGAGACTGACCACTGAGGTAAAAGTTTGTCCTGAATGGAGGGGGGGATGCATGCTTGCATTGTGTTCCAGTGTAACAGTCAGGGATTCAGTGTTTGCTGTTGAAAGGTTGAAAGCCTTGCTGTCTCAGCCCGGCCAGCGGCAAGAACAGGTGGTCCTCAGGAGGAAACTGGTCCCAGCGAGTCCACGTCCAGCCTGAAAGGGAGGAGACTGCGTGATTTATTATTATTAAGCAAACTTTGATGGTAGAGAGCATTTTGGTTCCTCGCATACCTTCATTCTTCTCTGGTTCCAAGTTTGTAGGCTCTGCCGATTGCCTTCTGTCCAGTTCTCCTTGCATGATGATGGTGATGTAGTGATACTGCTCCTCCAATTTAATGGAGTTTACCACTGACGCAAAGCGGACATTGACCAAACACACCCCTGCTTCCTCCATGACCTCCCTGTGGGCGCATTCCTCCCACGTCTCTCTTTCAGTCAGAAACAAGTCAGAGGATCACATTCAGTGAGTCATCAGAATTTGATGCTTAGCCAATTCACATTTCATAGACTATAGCAACATGAAGATTTATTTACTTCTTCTCACTTTTTTGCTTGCCTTCATCTGCCACTCCCCCCTGCCCCCTATTAAATACTACAGTAAAAGACTTTGAGTTCCAGCAAGTGTATGAAAAGTGCCATATAAATAAAAGATGACTGATTGATTGTTCGATTGGTGATTTAGAGGCCACATGCTGTGTGCCCTCTTAATTAGCTTTAAATTACTTGTGAGGTAGTATTTTAAATCTCAAATTTATACTTAAAATTTGATTGATGCCTATTCCCACATATACAACATTTCTCCTTTTCTTTAATGTTCACTGTTACGTTATTCCCCAATATAACCTACTGTTTAAAGATTTGTGACGAGGTCTACACAAAATAAGTCGTCAGTGATGAGATCGCATTTATTATCACCTCGATCATCATTCTCCACAGGAAATAACGTGATACCGTGTCTTGAAATGCTTAAAGAATCTAATCAAACTGCATTCAAAATGTACCGATATGTTGTATTTACTGTGTTATTCAGCATGTACTTGTAACATTTAACAACATAGACGTATGCTAAGATTTATGGTAAAGCAGCGATAGCTAAACAGCACGAAGGCAGGAGCACCGTTTGTATAAATGCATTATTTTTCTCAATAACACAAAGGGCAAATGAACACTTTCATGAGAGGTGAGACATATTTACTTCATCAGTTTTTGTCGTTAAACTACTGCTTTTCTGTTACCTACCTACCCGAACTCCAAGTGTCCTCCGGGAAGCTGGTATGTTCCTTTACCCATTGAACTTCTTCGCTTCCCCAAAAGGACGCAGCCTGGGTGGGCTGAGTCTGTAACCAACACACCGACCCCGACCCCTGGACGTCTCACAGGTTTTTCCGACATTTCTTCAAACCGTTAAATTACTTTAAACCGCTTTAAAATTAGCCAAACAGGTAGCAGCCATGTGTAACAACCAGGAAGACTAAAACAAGGCGTAAATATGCGTAAGAGCCAAGAGAATCCACTTCAACCTACTTCCTTTTTCGCTACGACAGCCTAGAATGACGCTATTTTTATATTTTCAGTGAAATACCTTTATTTTTGCTTTGGGAAACCATTGTAGCACCCAAAATATTGTTCTATTACAGCTTGTAAACTCCATGTCACGACACATTGTAGTTTTCATGAGGCTGCATGCCTCCTATTGTACATCATTAATGTGCGAACTATCTCAATACTTTATTTATTATCTTTGACTACAACGTGATTTCAAGTTGTTACGCGTTCTGGTGTACGTTGAATGAAATATCAATCAGGTAGAAGACAGAAATCACATTGCTTACTACTACCTGACTACTACAACTACTATTTCCTTACCACCTGCAATCACATTACTTAGGATTAGAATGGATTTATGTATGAGTCTAAAAGTTCCAAGCTAGAGGCAAGTTACTTGTTGATTCTGAGCGAAACAATCAAGTGAACTTTTGAAATTTGAACCTAAACATCTGGACCATTACATAATCTGGTTGATAAATATTGACAGGTATTTATATCAATGAGATGTGATTGATTTCAGTCACTACCTAGATTCTGCCACAAGAGGGGGTTAATTCGAGAATTTGTGGTTATCCATATTTAAAATATATTTCAATTTACGGTTATTTTAACTTTTTTTCTTCTTTTGGGCTTTGGGAAAGAGTTACAGTTGAAGCAACAGTTTTTATTAATTTAGTATCATCAATTTTGTCATTTCACCCAAAGAAACTGAATGGATGCGAATGCTTCCTTCTGTCTTCTACCTGAGGTACTTGCAGAAAAATGATTTATTGTATATGTGAGAAAACATGGTTGTTTTCACAATAATAACATAATTCTAATACACGATACTGCATCGCCAGCTCAGGCACACACACTGTTCCTCCTCATTGAGTCTGAAACAGAAACAACAAATACCTACCAACTCTAAAGCATTCTCTTTACGATGTGCAAACAGCCAATCAGTGCATTTACATGTTCTTCATTAAACTGACCACTAACCAGTATAAAAACCTATAGGCACATATAGATTCCTGCTGGAGTGACCTGGTTACCTGGCCATATATTCTATAAATTCTGTGAGGTTTTTAAGATTGGGTATGGCCATGGTTAAGGCAAGTTATATCACCAAGTACTGAGAAGAGACCTACGTTAAAATAGTGAGTGGCACCAGCATTGACTACAACAAATTGTCACACTTTTGGAGTGACGCAATGAGCAACTTCATAATTTGAAATGAAGGGGAATCATTCTTTGTAACTTCCTCTAATTCATTTTCAAGCTGCATAATGATATCGGATAATTTTACCAAGGGAGAAATCATATTAATGATGAACCGCATGTGTAGGGGGGTTTAACGATAACCAGGCATCAGCCATGTAGACTTGGCCAATATGTCCATTTATCGCTGATGATTTCGTTCAAGCATGAGCTGCAGGATTTGGCTCTGCTCTACAGCTAAAGAATCCTCAGCAGAGATCAAGATCTCCAGATGCACAGCTGAAACCTTAAATACTATCAACACATGCTGGCCTCACCCAGGACACTAACGACCAGGACTGGGTATCATCAAAGAAAAGAACAAAGAATGAAGCTCTGCCTCTAATGAGCAAACACTGCAGTTCTTTTGAAGTGTTCAGGTTCATTAGTTTCCTAGGACTACTTTTGTTTGTTTCCTATGGGCACACCACAGGTTTTTTGGCTGAGTTTTGGGTTAATGTGAATCCATTGGAATGTCATCTGAGGGTGCACAAGTTGATTTATCAGAAAACAAAATCAGCCTCGCAAAGGTTGCATCTACATTGGATAAGGGATTTGACGATTGTTTGGTTTCTTTATCTGCTGCAGATGAGCTCAGTGTGTCATTGCTGGAAGCTGACGACTGTAATACAGTTCTGCCGATCCATCGCCATCATCGTCCGTAACACTGAGACAGACTAACTCATCCACTGCAGGAAGGGGTTAATGATTTGCATCAGGATGATGAATAAACTGACTATGATGCAAAGACTGGAAACAATGGAAATGAGCTTGTTCCCTGCAACCCAGATTGCATTTGTAGACATTTTAGCCTGTGGGTGGGAAAACAAATAATCATAATAGATACAATAGTTAGTTGGTTTGTTTATCAAGTGCAAAATAAAATAAAAATAAGTAACTGTTTCTGTTCATGTCCATATGCTGAAATGAAAAGTGCATTTTACTCATTCATAAACTGTTGTAAGACATTTTCTGCCAATAAATTAAAAGCAGCCTGACTTTCCTTTGGAGTAAGGGTCAGTTTTCTCTGTGCAATAAAAAGAACAAAACAAAAAGTGACATTTGGAATGTGTATTGATTTTATATCTGTGTGTAGGTTGTAGCTGTTTGGCTGTACAGCGGACAGTGATAAAACACACACTTCACACACAGTGGTGTGGTACGAGGAAGACAAAAGAAAGAAGATTTTAAGATAATAAACATTAAATGAATGTGATATGTTTAATTAATATGGATCACAGGCACTCATGACCCACCCTGACCTTACTTTGTTAAGGAAATTAGCAACATTTACTGATGACTCATAGGCTACTGTTAACAAGCTAGCGATCTACAACAGGATTTGACAGATAAAGGCTTGTGTTACCTACGTCATTTATGGGAAATTTTCGTTTCTTGTTTGTTTGGAAAAATCTAGAAGAGTCTGAATGGACAACAGTGTCGATTGTTTAATTGTGTTGTATTGTATCTTTAGTTTCTCATTCGAACAATAACGCTAACTCAAATGGATGTGGCTGCCGGTAAATGCTGCCATCTAGTGGCTGGGTGGTCTTGCTCCTACAGGGAGTTTTAGTTAGGGGAGATTAAGATATGCAATATCTACAGAAAGTAAAATAGGGAAAACCAAGCAGCTATGAATGTTATTTATTTATTAATTGTAGAACATTTGATGATATTTTTAAAAAAAAATACAGAATCACTGAATCATGATTATTTTCATTTTGCTCCAGTAGGATTGGCATTCTGGTCACATTGGCTCTAACTGCTATTTATCAAATAATGACAGCGTGTATTTCCACCTTAACCTCCTGGCATTAGGCAGTTTTCCGCCAACACCAGTTTTCCCCGCTAGACCTGCCTGGTGGCTCTGGCTCCACCCAGACTTCCTCTTACCAGTCTCACCTGAGACTGTAAAAAAGAGAGCATTTTCCTCTGTCAGCCCAGGAAATACCACTAGCTCTCTTCATCTCTGTTTATTTCTCCTCTACTCTCCTGCTCTGGATGTTTCTGTTCTTATAACTTGTATCCAGCCTGCCATCTTTCTGTCGTCTCCACTTACCTGCTTGTTTTTCTTGACCCTGTGTTGTGCAGCATCAGGATGAGTGCTGCACTGTGGACAGAGGAGCAGTTCAACTGTCCTGTATGTCTGGACCTCCCAAATGACCCAGTTACCATCCCCTGTGGGCACAGCTACTGCATGGGTTGTATCAAGGACTACTGGAGCAAGGATGACCCCAAAGGAATCTACAGCTGCCCCCAGTGCCGCCAGACCTTCTGCCCCAAGCCGTCCCTGTCCAGAAACACTATGCTGGCTGAAGCCGTGGAGCAGCTCCGCAAAGGCGCCCTCAAATCTGAAGTGCGTGAGTCTATGCGAAGTGCCATGAAGTCCAAAACCAGAGGTGCTGCAAAGCTGTCTTCAACAGCTGTGCCGTGTGACATGTGCCATGGTGAGAAACGGGCAGCAATCAAGAGCTGCCTGGTGTGTATGAGCTCATACTGTGAAGCCCACCTGAAGCCCCACCAGACAAAGAAGTCCCTGAAGCAGCATGAACTGATCGCACCCACAGGCAATCTGGCCGAGAAGATCTGCACCCAGCACAAGTACCTGCAGGAGTTCTACTGTCGCCAGTGTAGAATGTTCATATGCTGGCTGTGCACCAGCAACCAGCACAAAGGCCACGAGTGTGTCTCTACCAAGGCTGAGCGCATGGAGAAACAGGTAGGCAGGGATGGAGGGGCACAAAACAAATTATAGGACAGTTGAAGACGTGACCCAGTGAGTGGTTTAAGTTTACAAAATCAAAAGTATTTTATATTGTAGAGACAAAGAAATATGAAATCACACGGGTATCAAAGTCAAAATGTAGCTTTTAAGTCTTCGTTATCGAGCATCCAGTCAATAGTACTCACAATCGGCTATGATCAGTCACATATTGAAGTTATGAGTTGAACCTGATTCACAAGGGTTGGACAATACAATTCCATCTCATTTCACTGTGTAATGGAAATGGTGCAGCTGTTTCGACAGCACAAAACATCGCCTCTCTCCTGATGAATCCCCATTGTTTTCTATGATGAGTTATTTAAGGTGGCACCGTGCTGTTCCCTTTGTGTCCAACAGAAGCTTCTTCCAGGCTGAGAACATTCCTAACTACATTCCACTCCAAATAGAACTCTCCGCCCCCTCTTGTTGCTCTCTGCGTCAGTTATGCATATCTGTTTCCTTGTGCATTGTTTTGACTAATGATGTGAGGAAGATGGGAAAGGAGAATTGATGTCACGGCCGTTTGTATCTCCCTGTAGAAAGTGATGTCGGAGCTGCAGACAGAAAACCACCAGCGACTCAAAACCAGAGAGCAGGAGCTGAAAGATATGAAGAAGATGATGGAAGTGATGAAGGTTAGTCAATGTGATGTCATTCACAACACTGACATAGATATAAGCTCATTCTTTATCAAGTTCTCCAGCAGGTAGATGTAGCTGGTTTGCAAGTAAAGATTAGAGACTAAATAATACAAGCTATATAGCAATATAGATGTTAAAAAAAAAACAAATCAGCCACAAATAAGTAAGACAATCAAGCAAAATTAAAATAAAATACATATATGTATAAACACGTACAATAAAAGTACACGCTTCATGCTTTATATACAATAAAATATCTCAAAAATACAATATAATGTAGCAAGTTGAGATCCATGAGTAACTTTTTAAAATGTCCTGTTAACAAACAAACAAACAAAAAAAACAATCCTGACTTGACTCCACTTGCCGGACATGAGTACCTATGGGCTTCCTTTGTTTGTCTCCATCCTTACGTGCACAGCGTTCTGCAGACAGGGTGCAGACTGACACAGAGCAGGTGTTGACGGAGTTGAAGCAGTCTGTGGGGCGTCTGCACGAGCTGCTGGAGGAGGTGATGGAGCAGGCCAGCCTGGACAAGATGAACCAGGCCCAGGAGGTGACTGACAGCCTGCAGGCCGAGATCAAGGAGCTGCAGAGGAGGGACGCAGAGATCAAGGACATGGTCAGCTGCGAGGACAACATCCAGTATCTGAAGGTATGGGATGGAGGTGAAGGGATTCATACCAAGTATTTCCTCTGACAGTCTCAGCTAATTGGGATATTTCATCTAGACATATGAGTCTTTGTGCAGTCCCTTGGAGGCGGGGGATCTGCCCCCTGTTGTGGTCAATGCAGAAGCTTCATTTGAGCCTATACGTGAATCCATCCTGGACCTCAGGGATCGAGTGGAGGACATGTGTAACCAGGAGCTGGGCAAGATCAACAAACAAAGTCTGTCGGACAAGTACACATAGAGTTACTTCCGAAGTTGCTTTATTAAAGATGTAATCTCATATGATTTTATTTTCATCTCTATTTTAGTCAATGACACGACTCCGTTCACTTTGGGAGATGGTGAGTTCCAACTACGAATGTTTAAAACCTGATCATGATTAAAAAAAAGCATTTAGAGTCTTTTGCTAAATGTGTCTTTCCCTCATCCAGCCAACCGCAGCGGAGCACAGAGAGGCCTTTTAAAATGTGAGTTTCTGATTAATGTGAGTCTTCTGCTTTAATGACATCATGAGATTTCATTTTCGCTGATTCACAGCACTCATTACTCTTCGCCCCTCTTCTTTAGTGTTTTCTGGTCTGGGCACTCGCAGCTCAAACAGCCGTTCTCCAGGTACCGTCGGTGTTCTTTTGTCTAAAATACTTGTATGGTTTTTCTTTATATTTTTTTGTGTAATCTGCACGTGTGTTTCCTTTGTTGTTTCACAGCTTCCACACCAAATCTTTCCATCGGAGGCAGGAGGGCAGACAGACGAGGACTGGGTGTGGGCCTCAAAAGTCTAGATGTGAGGAGCAGAGACACCCCACGAGGTGAGACCAGGGGTGGACAAACCAACACATTGGGCTCTTTTCTGATTTAAACATATTGTTAGTATTCAAGTGGAAATCCAAAATGTACACATAGATGTATACAAAAGGGGGAAAATCTAGTAAATTAAAATATATGAACGTGTTTTAATGTTTTACATTGCAATCAGTTGAAAAATTTGAAAGTCAACTTCAATCTTAAATTTTTGGACAGTGTAAATTTGATCTAAATTCGTTTGGGTTTCGCACCAGGTTTGGGCCAATTTCTATATAATATATAGCTATTTTGGACCCTCTTAGCTGGGCTCCCCAGTCAATTGCCTTAATCCCTACCTTGCCTAATAGTAAAGTTGTCCCTTGGGTGAGGCTGAAAGTAATTTTCCACAACATTTACCACGGATGAGCGTTTAAAAAGGATGCTCGGTGTCTGATTTTAACTGCTGTTTCATCCTTGCTGTGTGTAGACAGAGGGAGCTCACCCAGACCTCACGACAGACAGAGGAGAGAAGACAGAGAGCCAGGTAAAAGATGACACATGGATTCATTCTGGTTTTAATGAAGTCCATTTTACAACCCATATCCTGATGTATGTCCTCTTAACAGTGAGGGAGAACAACTCCAGGTCCAGCCCGACTCCCAGCCGCAGAGAGTCCCAGTCTCTCTGGACCAGGCCCAATCAGAGGCAGGCCCCAGTCCCAGCTCCAGCCCCAGCTCCAGCACCCACTCCTGCTCCAGCCCCAATTCCAGTCAGCCCAGCTCCTGTTCCAGCCCCAACTCCTACACCTGCACCAGCATCAACTGGAGGTACAGAATCTGTCAGTGGACAAAAAGCTCGATTGATCTGATATTCACTCCTTTGTCGACACCCTCGCTAGAATATGAGTGTGATTTCTTTTCTATTCTTCGTCCTCGCTTCTGAACTTTGGGTCGATCAGCTTTCACTCGGATGGCATCGATCACCAGCATCTTCCGCTCCCATCGGCGTTCTGCCTCCCCAGCCACCCCAGTCAGCAACACACAGTCTGGAGGAGGAAGCCCGTGTAAGGCCTGATTCCAACTCTCACTTTCATACTTCTGCTGATTCTTCTTGAAGAATCTGCCAGAAACTCAAATTCACACAGGATCAAACTTTGTGATTTGTCTCAACAGGGGGCATGGCTGCAGTACCTGAGACACCAACAGAAAGTAAGAAAGTTCATGTAATATGCATGCTCTGGTCGGCCATGCAGCGTGTTTCATAGCGTGTTGTACTCGCAGTTTAACATTGTTTCCTCCTTGTACAGTTAACCCCAGCCTCTTCTTGGACTCACCCACCTCTGACACCGTCATGAATAATACTCCTCTCTTCCCATCAGGTCAGTTACTTCACCAGCACCTCCACAGTCTATGTAGATTCCTTTCTTTCAAATACAAACTTTACACTAATTGTTTTTTTTTCCAGTGAGGGAGATCAACCTTGACAGTATCCAGGCCCCAGAGCCCAGGGCCAGAGAGGAGTTCTTACAGTGTGAGTTTCAGTCGCCCAATTTCACCAAATAATCTCCAGATTACCTTTCTTCATCCTCCTAACATTCCTTTTCCTTCTCCTAGACTCTGTCAGCTTGTCCCTTGATCCTAACACAGCCCACAAACGCCTGGCGCTCTCTGAAAACAACACCAAAGCCACCCTGCAGGGGGCGGCGCAGCCCTTGCCCGACACTCCCCAGCGATTTGATGGCTGGACCCAGGCCCTGAGTCAGAATCCTCTTCATGCCCAGCGCTGCTACTGGGAGGTGGAGTGGAGAGGGCGTGGCTCTTCAATGGGAGTGGCTTATGGGGCGTTGAACAGGAAGGGTTCAGATGCCAGGGCAGGGCTTGGCTACAACCCTAAATCCTGGACCTTGGAGCTGTCAGACACCCACTGTCTGGCCATGCACGACAACGCGAAGAGAGACATAGAGGTCAGTTACTCCCCCCGCGTGGGTATCTACCTGGACCTGTCAGAAGGAACACTGTCCTTCTACAGCGTGGCAGGCAGCATGACACACCTCCATACCTTCCGGGCAAACTTCACCCAGCCACTTTACGCTGCCTTTGGCGTGGGCAGCGGTGTCGGGGTGGGTCTTGACTTTGCCCTTGGCCAGTTCAGCGCAAGCTCTGACAGCATTAAAATATGTCCCATGTGAGGGTGCAGGGTGGAAGGCTGTGATTGGTGGATTGTGTTGTGTTCACATCATGTGCAAACAACAGTCTCCATGACATTTGGAGATGTCTGTGCTGCTGCATGTGACTAAACTCATCAGGAATCCCTAGATGTGTTCCAAAGCTCTCCCGTGATCATTCCTCGCCGCTTGATCCTCTTGCGACCTGGAAATTGAGCTCATCTGCCATCTTAAAGTGCACTCCAAAGCTCTTATTTCTGCTCTGAGGATTGAGGAAGCTTCCTGGAGTACACAAGAGGGCGAAGAGGGAGAGTAACAAGACAAAACAAGATGATTTTATCTGACTACCTGATTTTACAAACCTACCCGGAGCAACTTGAATGATATTGTGATCTTGCTAATTTGACAATGGTGCTACTGTCTGTAGCTGTTCTACTAAATTAAAAATATATTTTATTGAATCAGCATCATCTTTATTATTTGATGGTGGTAGTTGTATGTTTGTAGCCCTACTAGGCCGTGATAGATGAAGTTCCCAAAAATACAAATGCTGTACTGTCCTTAGTTTCTACTAAGGTCAAGTGGTAAACTAGTAAACTAACAAGGGAAATGTAGTATGAATAGGACAATCTCTATTAACATCAAACATTAACATCTCAACTGCATTTTGGGAGAAGAAAAAAAACTACACATTTTTAAAGGTTAAGGCTGGGGTTTGGCGTTAAGTTATATAGATAGTATACACTACTACGCGGCCTGACACGTACAAAACTGAAAGAGACATTTCATTGTCATCCCAGGGCTAGAAAAGGCCTTTGAATTGCTCTCAAGTCTGAGTGGATGTCCTTTGCCTAAGAATATTTTCAAAATGCAATAACTGTAAAGGTATGATCAAGATTTGCTTTAATATCTTCTTTAATTCCTTTGCATACCTCTCCACAAAATTTCATCAACATCCGTGAAACTTTTAGGTTATCTTTCAATCACATTAACACCATTATAACCGAGGCATACACATCACCTACTTGGTAAAATTAATTACATAATGAGTGGTGTGATCTGTAGAATTTACTGTCAGATGGTGGTTAATCCAGAGAGACTTTTCAAATTGTTAATTTCAAAGATAAATTTTTTATTATGTATATAAGAACAATTGTAATTATGCATTTTTTTTTGTAATGTCCGGAAACAAAACGCCGTAATTATTTTTGCTCCTCTGTCCTTACATATCGAGTGGGCGGGACTTAGACAGGAGGAAAAGTCACAAGTGTGGGAAATGTTGGACAAAAAATCATAATTGAATAGTTTCGGAAGGAACCTTATGACTGAAAACTGCTAGATTATGAGCAAAATAAGGAATAACAGACAAGTGAGTTTCAATGGCTTTTAATTTTTTTTTAAAAGAGGCAATTGCGCAAAAGCATGAGTATTTTACAGCGGATCATGTTGTCCGAGGGGAGCCAGGAAGTGATTACTTGCTTGATAACCCATAAGACAAGATAACAACTACAACAAATTTGAGATATGAGCATCTTGGTGTTCCACCTCTTTCAAGTTCCTATTCCATTGTTATATACAAAATGCATCACGTATACTGTAAAAACACACAAGCGCAAAGGAGTATTCCATTTCTTCAAAAATTTAAAATAAAGGTTTTGGTTGAATTAAGAGATTTGGATTCCCTTTTGTAGGTCTATGCCTGGAAAGCAACAAAATATACTACATATATTAAAATCTCATGAAATGTTACAGTTAATATAGCCTTAAATAACAGGCATGTGTGCTAAACCAAACTCTCTCATTAATACATCAGTAAGTTAGCTTATATCTCTATACTTACTATAGTGGTGCCAGTAAAACGAAGGTTAAAATATAAAAGTTTGTTAATCGAGTGGGACAGTGGTTGTATGGACGGATGTTAGGAACAGCAGCGGAGAAAGTTGCATATTATAGGTCAATTTATGTTATGTAACGAGTATGATCAACTTTCAGATTTATCCTGCATTTCCTGGGTCCTCAAAGGACACATGGACCAATACTTCAACCTCGTGGCGTACGTGAGAAGAAAATGTGTCCTTGAAATAATCCAGAGACAAATTTTAAACAAAAAAAAAATACTAATAAACAAAAATAATGTGGCAGTGGGTTTTTTTCCCTCTCGTGAACCTGAACTTCCCGTTCGCCTGAGATAAATTCAGTGGCATAAAATGTAAACCATAGTGGTGAAGTCAAAGGAACGTCCTCAGTGAAATGTTTTCCAAGTTGTGATCCTTATTCATCACAAACTCTACCTCCAAATCTCAAAATGCCACTAATATATACAAAACAAACATGGCTTAACAGAATACAAGCACTGGTATCTCTAAGATTTTTTTGCATTGTAAAAGCAACAAAAAACCTGATGACATTTTGAGAAAAAAAAAAAGACCACTTTGCCTGGACCATCCTACCTCTTCTTCAGTTTGGCCCCATCCCTTACTGACGGCTGCATGATGGCACCTGCAGGCACATAGCAGTTTTCTTTTGACATGCAAACAGACAATGGCGGGGGCGGGAACAGGCAAGTGGACAATCACCAGACATTAGAGCGACAAATATCTACTCAGATTCTAATACTAGAAAGGCATGGTTTGTATAGCAGTTTAGCTTGGTAGTCTTTCCTTTTCAATAAAACCAGGAATAATCAGTCAGGAAAAGTTAATTGCTTTTCTTACAGTTGTTAAGATTTTACTTCATGGTTTATGGGTCCTGTGATACCATTGACACCAAAGAATAAAGCTTTTCCAACCCTCTTCACAGCGAGCCCTTGTAATAGCAGGACTCTGGATGCTTGATAACTCTCTTGTCTCACCCCACCCCTTCGATTACTTTCTTCACCACGAATACACACGCAGAGACCTTTAACACCTCTCCCTTTACACTTTTGGCAAATCCTAACTCATCTCTCTTTTTCTGACTTCCACAAACCCTCGCCCACTTACAATTTGTCCTTTTTTCTCTTTTCACTTTACTTGTTCATGAACACCCAGAGTCCTGCATAAAAACACACACAGCTGAGAATGTAATGAAGGCTGAATAACCCATTCACAGGCAAGCTAAGGCCTTATAAACTACAATCCTGGAGTACATCTAAATAGAGTATAGCTAAAAACAGTCAAGTCAATGACATTGTGCTTTAAAATTAATTCCTAAAAAGGAAGGATTGTTCTGCTCAAATGAAGGAGGAATGGGATGGGGGAGTAAATGATGAAGGAGGAGACAATATGTGTTTACGAGTGTGTGCATCTGCTCTTTGTACATCCACATCCTGCCCTCAGCGTTTGGTTAAACTTGATGGGGGGTGGGAGACGGAGGCAGGACGGCGCCGGCGTTCTTTGAGATCACCCCACGTTGGTGGGGGAAGGGCAAGCGAAGTGGGGTGAGGATTAGGTGGTAGTGGACCCAGGGAGGTGATACGGGCAGACTTCCCAGCCCGTGCTCCGATCAGGGCTGGCAGGCTCTGGTTGCGCCTCAAGCCGTCCAATAGGCTCCCTCCACTTGCAGAAACAAAAGTGGACGAATCCTGGCGCAGTGGCGCACCCTCAGATTCCGGCCCCTGGAGCACCTTAGTGAACCCCAGCCTGCATAGCCTCTCCACCAAGCCGAAACTGACCGGGTCTGGTCTTGCCCGTGTAGACTTTGGGACTTGTAAAAGGGCTGGGGTGTCTTGTGTGGGGCTTGGGAGGTCAGGATGTGGGGCACGGCCCAGATTTAAACCGTAAACGTCCTGGAGGAAGAGCTCTGCTGGCCGCGAGGCC
>OMNV01009673.1:0-23487 GCA_900303265.1 Brotula barbata | reverse complement strand
TTAGTCACCCCCCTTATGAAGTTGTCAGCTCTAAAAAAGAATTAAGACTGGTCACCCTGTTATTGATTATATCCAAAGTAAATGGTACAATCTGGTAAAAGCTATGCATGTGTAAAATCTTGGCTTTACAGTAAACATTGTAAGTGATTAGTAGGATTGTATACGATCCCACCCATTCATTCACATCTTTAATGTATAGATTAGCGCCGTAGATTTTGGTTTTATTTTGATTTTGATTATTCTCTGGTGAATACACATAACGATATCATATCATCAATAAAAAAAAAAGGGGTTACATTTTTGCTAGGTTGCGATTGACACAAATAAGAATGGAGACAAATAATAGCAGTGCTTCACCAGAATTTATCGTAGTCTCTCTTAAACAGCCATGCCTCTTGCCATGGGTTTTCTTCTGTTCTGAACAAGTCTTCTGGCACTGGAAGGTCTGAGCACATACTGGCCTTCAGGGATGCCCGGTGGTCCCCCGTCCTCATCCAAAAAAAGCCTCCGCTGGGTGCTATTACATCTGGCCAAGCTCCGTTTGTGGCTTGCCGCGCTGCCTCAACCGGAGGTAGCACGGAGAACTAAAAATGGACAAACAGTATTTGTGAGACTGTGCGCTTTTGTGCTTTATGAAGCTGAGAGGTTTGATGCTGTTGCTATACGCTGTAGCACTAACCCGTGAAATAGAGTTCACCTCCTGGAGATGGCAGCTTACTGCTCGCCCATCAGACGCAGAGGCATTCAGATGTTTACAAAGAGAGAGTGGTGTAGTCAAATTCAATAGAGATTCAGTGGTGTGTACATGTTCCCACACCCCTCCTCACACACACACACGCACACACACGAATACACACCCATTGTTGTACTTATCCACAGTGGGATTACATTATCACATTATAGTTTTTCGTCTTTACTTCTCCCACTCCTCAGTAATTCACTCCCTCGCTGTTGTTTTTTTTCTCCATCAGGTGTTTACAGCACATGTGATCCCTGAATTATTCCAGGGGTTAATTGTGTCTGACGCCTACAACTTTACCCTCCCTCCTCATCAGTCTCCATCTTTGCCTCCCCTCACCCTCATCCTCTCTCATGCTCCCTTTCTTTCTCTCCATTTCACTTTCAATTACCAAACTGCCACCACCAGGCATGTAGAAAGGAGAATAAAACACATGCAACCAGGAAAACACACGCGGGGCCTTACACACTGCACAAGAGCCGCTTCATCCATTTATGCATGCCTCATTTAAGTGTTCCTATTGTATGCATCCCCCGGGAGGATGTATGCAGATGGATTGGCGGTGATGGTGTCGGGGAGTTACATCTCACACACACACACGTGCACAGACGCAGACACACATACACGAGTGTGAATGTCTATGTAGCTGTCGTTTTTTGCTGAGGTTGGGGTCTTCCTCCTGTGCAGAGAGACATAAAGATCAGTGGCCATAACACACAGCCAAGCATACTGCAGTATATGGCTACAATCAAGCTTTTATGTGGACCTGGCACAATAAATGAGGGTGAGAAGTGAAACAACCATTCTGCATACTGTGCGTCTTCAAAAAAGTGAAGACAGTCATCCATAAAGACAGAGATATGTGGCACTGTGAAAATCAGCAAAAAGAAAAGATGCAAACAGAGAGATGCAGCCATCACTGCAGCCATCCAAGCCCTCACATCATTTCCCTTCCTGCCCAAAATTATCTCTTCTTTTGTAGAGAAAGGTGTTTTTGATTTGACTTGGTATCGCCAAGTGATCTAAAGTATGAGGACTCTAGAATCATTGACCTCCCAATGCCTTTATTACCACCACCATTCAACTTTTTGACGTCAGGAATTCAAATATTGTTGCTGTCATCATCTTTAGACTCCTCATAATTCTATGATTTGTGCAACCCATATTGGTCTGGCTCAATAAATTTGTAGCGAATGTATTCCAGTCTGAATGTCAGCGGAAAAGTGCATATACTGTATATATATATATATGTCTACATCTCAGTCTGTCTTTATTTCCCCTATAATGACAGTTAGTCAGCTACTCCAATATGAAGTGAACTGGATGTAAAGCCAGACAATAATACATCACTGTTTATTTGCGCAGGAGATCTCTTAAAAAAACAAATTTGCACATTCTACGTCTTTGTGAGTGTAAAGGCCCAGGATTCATTGGCAGGATGAGACCTTTTTAGCTGTACTTCTTCATCCAAATGTGGTTCTAATTAGGTGAATCGCAAAAAGTTGGCCAAATAAAATATAAATCAGTGTGCTGCACTAATCTGTGTGAAGTACAGGTATTAGGCCCAGTAAGCTGATGATATCATTTTTGAAAACTATACATCTAAAACATAGCATTTAATGCCTACATCAATTTTGGAGAACTCTATATATTTTTTTTATATGCCCCCTGTAGTTGAACAGACAGTTGGTAAGTCATCACATCTCTTGATATGATAGATAAAGTCCATATGTATACTTTACATTTTAGGGCATCTTCTGACACAAACTGATGACCTTACAATGCGACACGCGACCAAAAAAATCATTATAGCAGCACGTAGAGAGCAGTATTAAACACTATTCGCTGCTGCTGTGGTGCCACCTCTCATATCGTCCTCTTTATGCCCTCACAGTAGAGACATGCAATGACATTTGTGGCCCCTAAGGTCTAACCCCACCAGATCTCATCAAATGTCACTTAAGTAAGGGACAAGCCAGCAAACACTTGTGGTGGCTCTGCAGTTGGGGCTCATTTGCCATCTGGTAAACCACATGGATATACCTAGATCAGCAAGAGGAATCATTTAATTCTTACTGGGATGAGCACCGTATTAAATCTAAACAGGAAGATTCTGGTTGTGTTGCACTATATTATTTATGCTAGATATCCTCTGGCAAATAAAACGGAATCAGGAAATGATTGCTGTATGCGTAAGCAGCATGGTATCTCTATAAAATAGTCATAGGAGGAAAAAAATATCAGAGCGGGATCTCATCAGTAGCCAACATCACACAGAGTCTTGTAGACATCAGAAAATAAAAAGGCCCATTACATCTAACGGAGGAGCTCCCAATTAAACAAGATGAAATCCCCTAGATTACTGCTGCCAAGGAAGCGGCGTTAAATAGTCGGCATCCTCCCCACTCAGCTCACATCATTACCGTAAAATCAAGCCTCCATCTCTGCCTTCCGCCAGCCCACGCCCAAAAACCTACCCATCAAAAACTCTCTTTCCGTGCTAACACGAGAAAACACCGACACACCTGCTACAAAATAATCTCTTCCCGAAGAAGCCGCAAACGACTTTCTCTCATCATCCCAGATCACGAGTGGTTTGGTGTGCGACATGATAGATCTTTATGATGAGGGTTTATGTCCTTGTTACCTTTTATGTCTTCTTACATTTTCTTAAATCAACATAAATTGGAAGTAAAGCATGGCACTCTTGGTGATTATTTATGCATTGTTTCCTTGTTTGTGGCGCACGTGTCAGTGTGTTTCTCTCCCTCTCTTTGTGTGTGTGTGTGGCATGGTTGTTTTTCTTTGTTGTCTCTTATTTTTGATGCCGTACAGTTAGTCATTTTTCATTTTTATGTCCATCCCATCAGCACCCTCCCTACACTTTTTCCTGTGTTTTTATTAGGCTTTCTGTCTCCATATGCATAATGCACAAACTGCTCACTGGCATTCTCCTCTCTCCTTATTCTTACATTTTTTTTTTCACGGCTTTGTTTCTTTTCTTCACTCTATCTTGCTCTTCGTTCTTCCCTCAGTTTATTCTCTTCTTTTCTTCTCCTAGTTCCTGGTCTCGTCCAGATTATCTGCCCCAGTCAGCCCCTTTCTTGCATTCTTGTGTTGTTTCATCCTTTCTTCGCGGTCTTTCTCTCTGCCTTTGTTTCTCCGGTACCGCTCGTGTTCCTGTTGCCGTTATTTATCCCTGGCTGTATGTTAAGCAGGCCTATCGCCTATGTGCGCTGGCATTTGGGAGCTCTCATTAACATTTGCTACATGTGGTTTAGTAAAGGTGGCGGTGAGATTCATCCAACCATTTATCTTGCCCCATCAGCAGTGTTTGCAAGACTGCGGCTCACCAAAACCCACGAGGAGGGCTGCTGCAGAAATGTGGGTGGAGTAGTAGTGAGTGCAACTGAATACAGTTTAGGTTTTGGAGGAAAGGTGGATTTCACAATTAACCTTGTGCACTTTTTCCTTTTTTAGGGTTGTGGAGGGTATTGTTATATTTACACACAGACAGCTGAATCAATAAACAAGCACGGGCGATGGTAGCCATCTGTCCCTCCCTCCATCCATCCATCCATCCATCCATCCATTCCTCCATCCATTATCTATACCACTTATCCAGCCTAGCGGTCATTGAGCAAAAGGCAGGTTACACCGTGGACCGGTCACCAGTGAATCGCAGACAACTCATCACACTCACATTCACATCTATGGGCAATTTACATACTTCAATCCCCCTTCCATCCCAATGTCTTTGGAGGTAGGAGGAAACTGTGGTACCCAGAGGAAACCCATGCAGACATGGGGATAACATTCAAACTCCATACAAAACAAGACCAGGGTCATCCTGGGACTCGAACCCAGGACCGTCTATTTCAGTAAAATCAATGGTGGCTTTTACAAAAGAGCACTCTTACTACATCTAAGGTAAACTGGAAGTTTTAAGAAGCTAATGATGTAGATCTTTAAAAGGTACTAGTCTCTGACTACCCCTGAATCCACTGCTCTGAATTTATTGTGATTTGATCAAGGCAAAATGTCCTGAACATCATTCATCCAGTCATTATTTAGATTATTTCTATTACATACTAATAAAATATCAACAAAATACAGTTCAAATCTGATAAATTTGACCACAGTATTTCATTTGTATCAATTTTGGTTGGGATTTATGTGACCTGATACACATAAATCAAGTTGTCGGCCATTAAATAGCACCCTGGAGGCTCACCTGGTAGTGCGCATGCCGCAGTGGTGCAAGTTCAGTTCTGACCTTTGCCCTTTGCCTCATGTCAGGCCCTCTTTCTGCCCTGTTCTTCCTGTCTGTCTCGCTATGGTGCCTATGATAATAAAGCAGAAATCCCTCCAAAAATCTTAAAACATAAAAAAAGCTATCAGGCTGGTTGTAGTATTTCAATCAGGGACGATTTCACAAAGGAAAACAAAATCACACAACAATCAAATAGCATTGGGGATACAGATTTTTAAAAGTCTCTTACACACTCACACACACGCACACTCACACACGATCACAAAATAAAATAGAGTTGAGTAAATGAGAAAAGGGATGTGATTATTTTTATTTTATTTCTTGATCCTCCTTTAGTCGCAGAAATCAATTTCCCCCGTGGTACACACACACACACACACACACACACACAGTCAGGTTAAGAGGTTTCGTCAGAGCCCCACTGCCGACAACCTCAACCTTCTCCTCTGTCGGTCTCTCTGGGTGTAAATCCTACCTCCTCCTCTCCTCCTGCCATCCCTCATTCATCTTTTTCCCCTTGCCGCTCTGTTCCCCTTTGTCTTCTTTTCACATCACATTACTCTCTTCTTCAAAGTGTCTTTGTTCCTGCACTACGTTGCCCTGCTTTGGTTTATTTTCTTCATTCGATCTCTTCTCTACTCTCATCCCCCTGTAATTTTCTATTTTTTTCCTCCTGTCCTCTCTTACTTTCCTCATATTTCATTCATTCATCCTCTCATCCGTTTTTTTCCACCTGCTATTTCTCTCCCACTCCTTCTGCTCCCACCTCCCCATCTTTTTCTGGCTCAGTGTGATGGGACACAGGAGGATGCTGTAATTTGATTGGAGTTATTAAAGATGATTTGATTAAGCGTGGGACGAATTACGGGCTGCTTAATGGAATCAGGCCCAGTCACCTGCCAGGGGCTCCCTGGTGGAGGTGCACAGTCTGGACATGCACACACACACACACACAGACACGCACACACACACTCACATACATTCACACACACACGTACTATTACTATTTTTGAGCTGATCACATGGTACCTTAAAAGAAGCAATTGATCAGGCAAAGTGAAAATGCAGTAAAACCTTTAGGTCGTGACATCACATCCCTGTGCTCTGATCTGACATCATTTCCTGTGGCCATGTTGGTCAGCTGGAGTGACTGCTGATTTAATTTGCTCTGTCCTAAACATTGTTATTTATCCTCATACTGTTCATTAGTGTCACCAACAACAACATGCCAACAAGACATTGTTAATTACACTCTTGACAAATTACATTACAATTTAGAAGCACATATTCCTTTCAATAAAATCACATTTTGGCCTGTTACTGGAATCCACCTCAGCCGTTATTATCATTATTGACCTTTATTTATCCAGCTTTGTATCAGTGAGATTTCTGAAGATAAACTTTGCCGACATAACAGCATGCGACATTTGGCTGCAGAATAAACCCCATATCTTATACCTGGCACAAGGTGGCGCAAAGTGTCAGCGCAAGTGTCCAACCGATGCAGTTGTCATTTTCACACCCTGTGCCCGCGTTGTGTGAACAGAAAATGCACTTGTGGCCATTTGCTCGCCAATGGGCGTGTAGGTCTTTAAATGAGGAGTGGTTATGCAAATTATTGGCGCATTGCTCTTGTGGGACAGCAGAAGGCGTTTTGCGCTTTAAAACCAACTCAACCCAGTCTGCGATTACGCCGTGCCTTTCTGCTATTTAAAGAGTGCCGTATTCAGCATTCATATATTCGGGTCCACAATGCACTCTGCTTGTTAGACACAGGGACACATTGCATTGAATTTAGACAGTTTAATTCAGTAGGTGTGGGGAAAAAAATAGTAAACTAAATTAAAATCACACTTGGCCGCACCTCAGAGCGCAGTGTGCTGTAGTGCGCCACACCGTGCACCATAGATCACTTAAATAGGGTCCTAAATAAAAATAGCCACCATGAAGATTAAAATACAACAATGTGCAGCAAAGGTAATATAATAAAAAAAACAGAAAAAACCCTGTAATAACATGAAATATAAAGGGAGATTAGTCAGAGTCAGATCAAACTGAAGTTCACTAAATCAAACTGTGATAGCTACCATGTGTAAACTGTTACTATGACAAATAAATTGTGTTTAATTTGAATCATCATCTTATGAATAATAGCCCAACTGGTCCAAGGTGTACGTGAAGTACTTGTACAAATGTATCAGAGACCTTTTTTGCACTCATACTGTAACAGTCCTAATTTACACTCTGTTTTTTCTTTTGTGTGTGTGTGTGAGTCGGTGTTTTGCTGGTCAGCCGAGATGCCAGATAGATGTCAGTTATGATCCATTCTCACAAAAATATAATCTGTTAAAAGATATGAATGCTCTCCTGCAGCATAATCCAATGCATCATTATCGTACACATACTCATCACATTCCATTTCCATTATTTTTGCCACAACCACCTCAATCCTGATTTATAACCGTCTCCTACATGTTGGAATAGGATTGGGATGAAATATGCGAGACAGTGGAAGTGTAATTGGACGGAAGGGACCAACTTGACTCAAGTAAATTTAAATTTGAATGAAAAGGAAAATCAGTCAAGTAGATAGCGCACATCATGTTCAATGAAGAAAACCAACATACGGGATTTGTTGGAAAATGGATAGACTGCATTTCTACATTGCTTTTATCCTAAAGTGCTTTACGATGTTTGCCTCATATTCACCCATTCACACACACATTCGTGAACCGACAGCCGAAGTAACCACGCAAGGCCCACTTGCTTGTTGGGAGCAATTTGGGGTTAGGGTCTTGCTCAGGGACCTTCGACATGGAGGAGCCGCGGATCGAACCGGCGACCTCTCGGTCACGAGGTGATCACCTTACCACCTGAACGACATCACGTGTTCAGTGCAAAGTTTGCAAGCAGTTGATCAATATGATGCTCAAGTGATGGAATATTGATTTTATCTACTGATTATGATAGAAGAGATGTTTGAATGTTGAAATAGACCCAGATGATTCCTGGTTGTCCTGCTCAGTCTGACAGGTTTGGATTCAAAACACTGTGTAACTGTTGGGTCGAGTTGAACCTGGACAGCACTCGTAGGTTGCAGGTTTGGGTCAAATTCTTCAGATTCCATAACACAAATGAAAACATTGGTCAGTCTTCGCTCTGTCGCGTTAGGTCGTGTAACTGCATTGTTAAGATCTGCTGGCAAAATCAACGTGGATTCCCTTTTTATGATTGTACTAGACACTGTATGTTGGCTTGGCTTACCAATATACAGCTCTTGTATGGTTTCAGAGTTTCAAAGTTATCAGTGCATTGACTCTGTTTGTGTCATATCATTATCACGTAAACACACAGTGAGAGAGCTTTTTCTCACTCCATGAACAATCAAATCCACTGAGGGACTCTGAATATGTCCTTTTAATCAAATTTGGCACGTGGTAGATTTGCTCTGTCTTTTAAAAACATATTGCTTGACTTTCATATTGACTGAGTGCGTGTGTGTGTTTGCGTGCGTGCGTGCATGTGTGTGAATATAAATGCTGAGAAATGGAAATAGGCGATGTTTGTGTGTTCTTATGTGTGCTGATAGAATAAGGAGGATTAATGTGTCTGATGTGGACATTTAGTCTATATGTGTTAAATTATGTGTTCATATGTCTGCTATTGCAGCGAGGCAGAGAGGGAGATGAAAAGTAGATTATACACACTGCCAACAGCTAATTATCCATTGTTTGCTGAATGAATCTATCATTATTGTGGGTTCATTTCAGTATTGCCTTCTCTCACACTCTTCTCTCTTTTGTCTGTTCTCCAACTATTCCCTCTTTCTTCTCCTCTTTTCATTTTCCTCAAATTTATCTTATTCTCCTCATATTTTTGCCATGTTTCGTCTGTTTTTTTCCGTTACTCTCCTGTTCGTGTCTCTTCTTATGTCCTTTCCTTTGCGTTTGTTTCTGCCCCATGTACACATTTTTCACCCCCCTTTTTGGTGCATTTTTGCCATGAAAAATCGATAAACCGTCTGAATCTACGGTGGAATACAGTCAACAAAAACATGCAATGTACGCAAGGCAGACGTACAAACACGTCTAAGTGACGAACGAAAAATCCACGTGTGCTGAAACATCCGCAAATACATATGTCACATTAGCATAGCCAGAGAAGAGAAACCAAACACACACATATACATCACAGAAGGGATTTGATACTAAACATCAGATTAATAACAACGATTAAATCTCAGCTCACACTGAGTCGCCTCCTTCCTTTACTTGCTAGGTGAATTTTTAATCAGAATAGGCCGCTCTCTGCCATTACACCGCACTAATTACCACAATACAGCCTCAACATGCCACCACACACACTCGCATACACACCTCACAGATACAGCGCCTCTCTCTCTCTCTCTCTCTCTCTCTCTCTCTCTCTCTGAGCTCGTTGTCTCAACAACACCAATAACTTCTACTATCAAGGCGGCTGTTTTGCTACGGGGGTTCTTCCTTCTCTCATTTCTGTTCTGGGACGCAGCGACGTGATTATGTGAACGTGAGTGTGTGACTGTGATGACAGCTCTGCCGCAGCACCAGATGTTAATGCTATTTCAGACCCACACACCCTGACATACACACACAGAGTAATAGAAGTGTGTCAGTCTTTGTTGATTGACTGGGGAAAGGCTGTGAGTTTATCCTGTCACCGTTGGGCTTCAATAAAACACGTTTATGTTTAAATTACCGACTGCTGTGACTTTGCTTGTGTGTGGTTCCCGTAGATCATCTTCTTTGGCCTGTCATTTTTAATTCCCTCCAGTATTTAAAATGAAATGCATTTAGATTTCACCCTGTATCTATAAACATGTATGTCAGACTTGTGCATATATGTTTCAAAATTGATCACATTTTTTTTTCGTCAATTTAAATGTGAAAATAATGACATCGTCACTCAATTCTGTGCAATCTGAAAGTGTCTCATTTATTGTGGTTTGTTTTCAAGATTCACTTTTACCTTTTATAATCTGCCATTGATTGTTACCATTTTTTCTGTTTTTCTACAAAGGGGCAGTACAGAGAGTATCCTCCTTCGGAACAGTTGGCTGTACATGGAGACCTCCAGTTGGTCAGGTCGGTGTTTGTGTATGTGTGTGTTCGTGTGTGTGGTTCCCGCTGCACCTCGCAAACAGTCACGCGACATGACTGGGTCCGTATGTTTCCATATCCAGCAGGTTTATACGCTCAGACAACTACAGTACAGCAAGCTGCTATCCAGGTGTGTGTGTGCGTATGTGTGTGTGTGTGTGTACTCCCCCTGTCTTTGTGAATGCGTGTGCGTAGAGGGAGAATGTGCTGACTGCAGTGCTTTGGCTCTGGGCATGCCCATTAGAAGTGGCTATAAATCCTGCGCGTGGTGCTCTCACTGTGTCAGCAGTCCAGCCAATGAATGGATATTAAACGCCACAAAAAAGCCTCTTTAATTCTGCCTGCCTCTGCCACACCGCTGCACACTCTTTCTCTCTTTCTCTCTATCTAACATATATCTATTCATCCACCTTTTTTTCGATTTCTCTTGTCTTCCATCTGATTTGATTCTATCTATCTATCTATCTATCTATCTATCTATCTATCTATCTATCTATCTATCTATCTATCTATCTATCTATCTATCTATCTATCTATCTATCTATCTATGCCTCGTCTTCTTCTCTCTAACAGAAAAATAAAAGAGATCTGGATCTTTTAGTCCTGTCATATCTGTTTTGGGTATGAGATGCTGGAGTTAAGATGCTGGTACGTTGTCTCTGGTTTTGCACTATATCGCCTCCCATTTGTGTATAGGTTACAAGAGAGCAGGATTAGGCAGAGTTATGGGGTAGTTGGAGAAAAGGAAGCATGAAGAAATACGAGTGTAACACCAGTGTGTGAAGAAGTGAGTGATTTCACTGGGATTGGTAGTGTGGAGTAGGGAGCTGTTATCACCCAGCATGAATCTGGAGCAAATTTGGGGATTTGATTGTCTTGTGCTTGATCTTAAACGTAAAGTGTTTTGCTGTGATGTTTCCCAGTCTCCACTATGCATGGTGTGTTTTAGTGCAGACTAATAAATGTGGGCTGTAAACTTTCTTTTCTAATGTTACCCTGCACGCTCTGCAGTCTGATCATAAAAAATGTATTGCTATTTAGATTAAATTTGACGTTCTGAAGTGTGACCCCCAGCTGTAGGTTGCTCATCGATACCAATCTAATAGCAGGGGGATAGATCAATCACAACCAGCTTAGATCTCTGGAAATACACACTTCATGCTTTTCTTGTCACATCACTGCTGCAGTCTATTGTATAGAATCTCAGAGTCCATTACATAGTGTGTCTCTGGGCGGTTCACATCTCTTTCAATATACTGTGTACCTTTTTTATGTTGCTTTATTTGAAGTTCAATGCCATATTGTAAATCGCAAATGAGTGATGAGATTATTGGATTTTGTATTTATTTCGAATTTTTCAATTAGTTATTTGATGATTTGATAGTTGTTACAAAAAGAGACTCATAAAATGCTGCAAGACAAGCTGTAAACACACACACACACACACACAGTCCCTCCTCTTCCTGCCTAATATCAATTACAGCGTGGCCTGCTTTAGCCTCTATCAGCGTTTGTCAACAGGCCTGGAGGCCCAATCAAGGCTCTGCAGCCCAATCACACTGACATGGTTTCTAATTGGAAAGTTGTATGATGTGTAAGGAGGAGCTGATTGTCGAGAAGATTCCTTTGAAAGTTCATAACAAGCTACGCTATATGACTTAGCAATAAGGAGCAAGAGCCTTGGTAACCCTTTGTATGCATTGATGATGATGTTGTGTCCATGAAGATACTGAAGTGGTTTTCAGAGACCTGCTTTTGAAGACTGAACCTACAGTGAGTGTTGTCAACACACGGTAAACTGAAGCTAAGAAGCATGTTGCAATGATGATTTTCACATATTTAGTGCTGATATAAGACGTAAGGTTCATCAACTCAACACATCAACCTGGAAAAAATGATCCCGATCCAAAGGCCAGGTTTTAACGTTCCAAGTTGGTATAAATAACACAAGCAACACAGAGGATTAATAAGAGTCCCCCTCTAATGTTGTCTACAGCCATGTTGCAGGGAGCAACCAATCACAGTGAACATGTTAATGAAGTAATGAATATATTACGGCTCTGTTTGATGGCGATCCAGACAACAAAATGGACACTCGTCTGAAAAAGCCACCCTTTTCAGAGAGGAGGTAGTGGGGAATAATGAAGCAAAGTCCAGTAGCATTAAAATAAAGAAAAATGGTTCAGGAAATGATTGCAGAATGTGTCAATGTGGTCTCAGGTCTGAAAGGAATAGCCCTTGACTGCCAAACGTAGTGGCTAGATGAGAGAACAGCTGTAAAGAAATAAGCATTGAGTCATGACCGGGAGTCCCAGCAAACACCAAAAAGACCAGAGGAGGAGGCAGTTTGAAGTGCAGAACCGGCAGAGAGGATAAAGGGATTAAGTGGTGCAGATACGTCTCTGCCAACCATATGTCATACATGTTTAATCACCCCAGAAAAGAGTACCGTGAAAAATTTACCACCAGACTAAAGCAGATGTTATTTTTAACATGGCGGTATGCTTTTATGAATGAGGGAAATGCACAGATAGGTTGTGGTAGAGTCCCGGAAACGGGAAAAAGCAGCTGGTAAGAAAACGCCGACAACTTCCGTTTATGAATGAGAGATACCGTTACATGTAAGACGATGACATCTTTTATGAATAACAACGAATTCAACACATCAATACATGGACACAAAGGTAAAAAAAAAACATTGACCATCGATCTGAAATAATGTGGAAGTGCTTATTTTAAGGCATTTAAGGTTTCCCTGACTGCTGAAATGGCAGATTCTTTCATTTGCCTTTTTCCAAGCAAGGGGTTGTGGCTGCATCCGATCACTGAAAGAATTGGTGGATTGGGCACAAGGACTCCTGGGTTCTAAGGGTGGCTGTCTGGTTTGATGTTATCATTTACTTTTGAGATGTGTGTTTAGATGTGTTCAAGTGTTTCAGCACCCCTGTAAATCTTCATGAAATTACACAATTAAATTGCAGAGTCTTCTCCGCTCAAAGGTTAATGGAACCTCTCGTTGCTGCTCTAGCTGGGGAATCCTACGCTGTTATTTCACATTTGATTTGATTGATTCCTAATTTACATTGTATCTGTGACACTGATTGCTTTGGGCTGGTGCAGATCGGTGGAATCTGACCAAGTTATTTGTTAGGGTTATCGAACCTGTAAGAGTTTGTTTCCTCCTCATTAAAAATTCAAAGCTGGCCTTAATGGTGATAACATAAAGCAACCGGGTAGATGTTAAAGCCACTCTTACATTATTAACACAAATAAAGAACCAAGAACAAAAGATTACCATGATAATCTGTTCACATACACACACACACACACACATACACACACCAACGTAACCATGAAAGGACACACCAAGTGCTTTCTCATTCTCAAAGCCTGCAATCATACTGTAATATATGAGCACACACATGTTGACACAAAAGCTCAATAGGTATATTGTGGATTCATGTCCTTACCGTGAATGTACACAAACACACTCACACACACATTAGCACAAAAAGAAGTGTAAATGATGAAGGTTCTCTTTGTGTTTGTTAAAGTGATGTCCAGTGTCTCTGAGCTGTTTTAACTCCCAGAAAGGCCATTACAATTAAAGGAGCCCTGGCCAGAATGAAGGGAAATGGAGAAGAGTGTGATGAGACTAAAAGAGGAATGTCAGCACAAAGAGTGGCAGAGATGCTTTTAGCCTCTCCCTGCAGAAGTAATGTCCAATTACTGCTCCGTTTGAGCTCGCTGCCTCACACTGTCATCAGCACACAAACACCAGGGTTATGGCCCTCTGCAATGGGCCGATTGTCAGCCGCCATGGATCACAATCAGCCTCGGCGGCCTCTGGGCGATCTGGAGGAGAGGGGTATTTCACATTGAATATTCATGTTGTTTTACTGGTTGTAATGGGTTTGAGAACTCTCAGGCAATGAATTTTAAACATCCCCATGAATAACCTTCCTCCATGCACCTTCATCAATACACTGCAGAAAAGCTCAGGTGTGCTTTGTACCAGAGCGTGTCACGCGTTTGTGAGTTGGTTGTTTGATTCTGTCTCAGCCTCTCATGGGCTCCCACTGCAGAAAGAGAAAAGATGAGATGACAGTCTTTAGTTTGGTAGGTGTTTCATCTCTTCTTGTTCTGACCAGCAGGTGGTACCAGATATTTAACTTTCTTCTCATTTTGCACTGCAATTGAACACACACACACACAGTTTTTTTCATGTTCACAGACTCAACAGCTGTTGTCACATCTTCAGGTCAGTCAGGAGGGGAAGAACCACACCTCCCTCCTCTTCTCCTCATAAACTTGCCACCCCCTCCTCCTTTCCCTCTCTCTCTCTCTCTATTTCTCTCTCCCTCTATCTTTCTCTCTCTCTCTCTCCCGCTCTCTGGCTCTCTCTTTTATTCTCTCATTCATCATGTTGACAACAGCACAGCTACTTTTGTGAAATGGAGAAAAATGTTTAAGTCAGCTTTCTCTGACTCTCTCACTTTCTATCCCTTTTTTTTAAAAAACCTTCCTCTCTTTGTTGTTGTGTGTGTGTCTGAGAGAGTGAGAGAGAGAGAGTAATTTCTACTTGGTAGAAAATACTTTACATATGACATCCGTACAGTATTTGGCTGCTGATACAGAGTTGCTGGTTATTAGTGAATAGTCTCACACTCGCTGCCTTAACCTTCGTATAGAGACAACTTTGGATAGCAGACATCAGATGTGTGGACACACACACGCACACACTTACACACACATGTTCAAACTGACAAAAACTCCTGGAATTGCCTTCCAACCAGAAAAAGCAACAGAAGATGTTCCATTAATAATAGCCCACTACATTTGACCAAGGAGAAGAGATATCCAACCCTTTGAGACACCCTCAACCCCATTTATCAAATGGAAGAGGCTTTTTTTCATATAACACACACACGCACACTATGTATACGCACACTATATATATATATATATATAATATGTGTGCGTGTGTGTGTATGTGTGTGAATATGTAAAATGAGCTCGATGTGTCGTATTGATATCAGGGATGAAGGACAGAATAAAACTGATACATAAATGCCTTTTAGGACATACTTTTACACACACATGCTTGTGGTATCACTGCTCATTTTGTCAATTATTTAACCTGCAATAGTATTCTATTATTGTGTATGAGGATTTTTACCTACAGGTGTATGTGTGTGTTTGTGACTGTGTATACAATACAACACAATGTATTATTGCACATGTTGGTTTCCTGTTATCATCATACAGATGTATTTTCGGTAAACAAACGCAGATGTGTATTCTGTGGTGCCAGTGGACAACGAGTTTGTGTGTGTGTGTGTGTGTTCCTGTAGAATTTTTACATTTGATTGTGTTTGTAGATTAACCTGCAGTTGTGTGTATGGTGGTGTGTGTCATTCTAAAATGATTTTGTAGGTGTGCGGGTAACAATACCAACAGGTGTGTGTGTGTGTATGTGTACGTTTACCTTGTTATCATCATACTATACCCACAAGTGCATATACAGGATTTGAGCGTGGTGTATTGAGTAGTGACAGTTCCCCTCGATTAGGCCTCTTCTCTCCTCCTCAGGGATGTTGATGAGCCTTTGTTGGGACTCCTTAATCTTCATTAAAGATTGAAGTGAAGGTGGAGGAAAAACTTAACGGAGGGTAGACACCAATTAAATATTAAACGATGAGATAAAGCCCTATCTTTGACTCCCACCTTTCCGCTCAGCGCGGGGTGACTCTCACGTGGTGAGAGTCTGTATTATATTCTTTCACCCGCCAGAGAAGGAAGTGTGGGAGGATGGGGTAAAATGGATAGCTTCTCATTTCTGGTTGCCCTGATAGCAGTGGGCAGCCCTACAGCCATGCCAGCCAGGCCCCTGCCAACACCATTAACTGTTTAATTATTCCTCGTCCATCGGCTTCAAGTGGAAGCCCCAGAGTTGCAGCACAAGAGGAAAAGCACTTTAATAAACGTCAGGCCAGATCCTTATCGACACTAGTATGGTTCTGCTGCTTCATCAGTTATACTGTAGGGCGTGTGTGTGCGTGCGTGTGTAGAGGTGACATTTTCCACCCTTTGCTTTCAACAGTCTTTTATTTGACACCTTGCCCTCTCTTTCTGCTGTAACAAAGAAGAACAACAACTACAAAAAAATCAAACATAAAAACCCTCTGAGAGTAATTAAGTGTCACACAGACGATGTCAACTCCGTCCTGGATATTCTTCAAACATTTGCGAGTAGGGCAGATTCATCAGATGACTCAATCAGCTGACTAAACTGTTTTTTTTTTCTTTGTTGGGGACCCCATGTAGTACATTGCTGTCATTCTGTTTCTCCTGATCATGACACGGTGAAATATTAATTAAGCCACAATGTTAAGAAATCCACCATTAGAACATGAACATATCAAGCAGCCATGGGATGAGGATGATCTCCTCGGATTTTCCATCATGTTGAAGTCTGGACCGTGGTAGGGTTATGTGTTCAGCATCTAGCCCTGTGGTGTCTTGGCAGTTTGCTTAGGGTCATTGGTGTGTTGGAGCATGAATCTTCTCCTCGGCCTGAGGGCCTGAATACATTCGAGCAGGTTATCATCAGGGATCTCTCACTATCTGTTCATCTTTCCCTTCAAGTCCCTGCTGATAAGAAACGTTCTCTCAGCGTGCTTCACCGCAGCATCTGTGTTAGCCAGGTGATGAGCCGTGCCTGGTTTTCTCCAAACATGAGGCTTGGCATTCAGGACAAAGAGTTCAATCTTGCTTTTATTAGACAATGGTATCTTGTTTCTCCTTAGCCTCCTCAGAGGCTTTTAGGTGTCTTTTGGCAAACTTAGCCACTCTATCAAAAAGGCCTGATTAATGGACTGCTGTCAGGATGACTGTCCTGGAAGGTTTCCTCTATCAGATTTGTAGATCTAACACCGTGACCATCAGGTTCTGGTCACATTTCTTACTGTAATCCTTAACCCCAGTTTCTGAAAAAAAAGATAGAACCTACTCAGCCATCAAAGCCACCAAAGCTGCAGAAATGATCCTGTGCTCTTCACCAGATCCCCCAGCCTACAGATGTGTTCTTTGACCTCATGGCTTGGTTTTTGCTGACATGTGCAGCCAGTTGTGCAGTTTTATGTAAATAGATGTTCGCTGTATCAAATGATGTTAGATTATTCCATTACATTTATCTCTGGTGGGTGTAGAAACCTCCTAGGGATGATCAATGGTAGTTTCATTGTCATTTCAGTGATGGCTGAACATTTACCCTAACTTTGTGATTGAAAGAGAAGATTTTACACAGTGGCTGACATAGCCCAAATTTGCCACCCTTTGCCTCTTCAGGTTTCCTATAAACCGTTTTCATGTGACTTCACGGGTCGTGTTATATCTTATTAATGTGCCACCCTGATTTATTATCTCCCATTGCTAGTTGTAGCTGTCTAAATCACAGTAATAGCTCAGTATTATGTGTAAAATATCTAACAAGGAAGAAGCGAGACAAAACTGAAACCTTGTGACTTTTTTCCTTTTTCTAGGAATATCAGCACACTGGAAAGACTTACTCATACAGGGTTTTATGTTTGTTTATATTAGACTCTCATAAGAAAAATGGCTCTTAAATGCGTATAACTCTGTGGTTTACAACTTTTACACAGTAATCATTTTCACCGTTTAAGATTTCCTCCCATACTTACCATACCATAAGATTTATAAAGCTGATCTAGTTACCGCAATTCTGATCATAATCAGGCTGCTAGGTAGCCATAGTTTATATTTTAAGTGAAAAGTGTGTTAATGTTCCACACGCCTGTTTAGGGTCTTAAGTGTCCCCATTTTCCGAGCATATATTACAGGCAACCCATGGCTCTCCTCTGAACCTCACCATGTAAATCCACGTAGACGTCGTGCGACTCTAGTGTGGTTATACCCAACTCCTTCAGCGCTGCATACATTAGCGGGTGGTTTCAACACAATTAAAGAACTGCTTAATAAATAATAGCCAGCCTTTCTTTTTACCCCCTCCCTCAACTGTAATAAATCCATTAAAATGGCACACCATAGAGTTTCTCCTGTTTTTGCTCAATAATTGATGAAGACAAATTCCTCCAGGCACTAATTAGATCAACAGGAAATTAGTATTTATTGGAATACAGGCCTTCAGAAAAGGTCATATTGAATATTAGCTCAATGTCTAGTCTTCCATGCAACACTCTTTCATGGTTATTCTAAAGGTTTAATGGAAAGTCTATTACTCAATACAGTCAACAGTGTTAGGACAGTCTGAGAGGGGAGGGGGGTCAGATGGGAAACACCCGTATGTTTATCAGCTAAATGAACGGTGTAGTGACTAGTAATCAGTGCTTGCAAGGAGATCAAAAGAGATGCAAAGTAAATTACAAAGGCCTTTCCACGTGTTCAAAGAGAAAATCTATGTTCCATATCATCGTTCAGTTAAGACAACATGACTTTCTGTCTGTAATCGGGTATCTTGATCAAGTTATTTTTTGCAGCCTACTCGACCGACTGACGGAATCCCCGATCTGCAAACTACATCTTGTCATGAAAACACACGGAAAAAGGTAGATCAAACACACACCAGGTTTTCCTTTTTGATTGATTGAAGTGGAAGAAGCTGCAATCTATGTTAATGCTTCACTTTATCTTCTGTTAGTTGGCAGCAGCTCATCAGACATTTAGTCTGCTAGACATCTCTCAGATCATTTCTCTGATCAGTTCACACATTGCGATCATTATTTAGAGGAGTCATCTCAAGCTTTTGTTTGTAATATCCAAGCAGTGTCAGTGATTAGAAAAACAAGGCTAAAATCTCCTGTTTATTGGCCAAGATCGCTGTTTAATAAGCTATTTCTGTACACACGAAGACATAATACCAGAACACCAACAGCTGACAGACCGACTTGGAAAATCAGCAAAGTGTCACCAGCCAATGGAAAATCCCCCATCTCATGCCCTGTTATGAACAGATACACCCTGACATCTGTGTCTCTCTCATTTCTGTTTCTGTTGGCATGTTTGAACAAAATAAAGGGAATCTGTGTTTATGATGTGATATGATCAATTTTAGTGTGACTTAACTCTGAGGCATGATTCACTGGTATTAAAGAGGGATGACTTATTCAAGTTTCATAATTTCATCGTTAGAGCTACTTGTTTTTTTGTTTGGATGAAGACAAAATTTGGACTGTATAGTCCAAATGCACGGCCACTGCAGCTAAAGCTCCACAGCTTACAAGAAGTGAAGGTACTGTATATTCTGCCTACCTTGATGACAGCAAACTGGTGTGTAATATACAATGTTGGAGAAACCGAAGAGCTGGGCGGTTACTTAATAAAGCTTTTTGCAATAAACAGACTGTTTTAGCATGACTTTCCTTTTGTGTTACTTTGTTTTATTGTGCATTAGCAAGGCAAAATAGTGACTTCTGCCTCATGTATGTCTCATGAAATTAAACCATGGTTAAATCATGGCCTAATTAAGTGAAATAGCAAAAAAAAAAACAAATACAGCAAAACTTGTAGGCTACTATAAGACAACTATATAAGCAATATTTATTTCTCCTTACTATTGCAAACCATGTTAAAACAAACATTAAGCATAGTTAGTGGTGTGTCCTCATGGGGGTAACCTGATGTTCTTAACAGAAAACAATCACTAAAAGAAGACTACGTAAACATGTTGGATTATCTATCAAAGAACATTATGTACGCTGTTTTTTCACTGAACATTTTTTTATTGATGGGAAAGATTTTTATTTATTTATTGTTTATATGTTATGAATCAGAGATGTAAAGCCACTGTTTTAAACGTTTTCAGCGTTTCAGCAAGCTATTTTAGTTGTATCATATACTGTATATAGTGATAGATAACCTGGTAAGGATTGATGGATGTAGGGTGACAGGAAGCAGGAAGAGTTACTTAGTAGCTATTCCTATGCTGGACATTAAACTAACCTCCATGCCTGCACATGAGTACAAAAAAGTATTTTTTTGCATGAAGTGCAGAAAAAGTGAATCAGATTTGCATGCATTTATGTGGCCACGTGTAAATGTAAATGTGTTTTCACGATTGGATAGGCATCCAAACAGCCCATGACACATAACATGACATAGTGTAAACAGCCTCCACGTGTCTGTGCGTAATACTACAAACATAAAGCACTGAAAGGTCACAAAAGCCAGAGAGAACTTAAATTCAGGCTCCTCGCAAAAGCAGTTGTTTTCACGTGCCGAATAGTGTCCCGAAGATCAATATGGTATTATAACGTTTGTGCAAGGTTGAACCTAACAGAATGGTACAGTATATAAATCATGTCAAGCTGTTGTGTAAAAGGATTTCTGGCCATATTTTTGGCACAGATATACTTTACAGACAGGTCTGTGTGAGACAGATTTTTGCAGTGCTGCAGCTGCAGCAGGATTCTGTCCTGGATACCTGACTGTTGTCCCACAAAAATCCTGCAACATAATTAAATAGGTTAATAGAATATTTATAAACGTTAGTAATAATAATAATTATATCTGTGCCACTTGTGAATATATGAAGAGGAAAAAGAGAGAGAGACAGAGTTATTAAAGATGTATTCCTCTCCACTCCTTAAATCGTGTGCAAATTTTGCACACTGGCCTACATAATGTGTAGTAACTGTGTGATCACTGAAAAAAAGGAAACTGACTTCAATCCCAACCATTTCTATGTTCAGTCATATTATCTGGCCAACAATAGTGAGTACAGTTTCTAAAAGAGACTTTTTTGTCATCTTGTAGATGGAATATATACCCAACATAAAGGGGTCCGCTTCAGTAAGTTACAAAGGATTTAAAAACAATAAAACATTAAGTAGAGCAGTTTAGATTACATTTTTAAGCTAATTTTGCTTGCTTCATAGGGAAGATGTGGGTATTGGGATGTCAGCATTATTTTTCTGTGTTGTGACATCAGGAGTGTCAATATGATTGACAGTGAGTAAGAGGGAAATACAGAGATGCCTAATAATGATCAAAGATAGAGATCAAGTCTGTCAGTATCATTTTGATTAGGAGAAAATTGCCACCCTATAATATACTTTGTGTAATATTGAGAATTGCTTTGGGCTGTTTGTTTGTGTGTGTATGTGTGCTTTGGACATTATGGTACACGGTGCTGCAGGTTTAAGTTTCTGGGCTTTATTTTGTTTTCTACTTTGTATTTTTGTAACAGAACTTAAAAGGAAAAATGACAAATTGTGCTTGTGTCAGTTTAGAAATGTGTGCATTCTTTGCCATGTGCTGTGTGTGGTTATGTCTTTGTGGTTCTTCTGTGAAAAAGAAAGAACTTGGATACATCCAGTCCACCACCATGGGTCAGCCTGGTTTGCCAATTGCCAAAGGCCCACCAACAGAGAAGAGGAAGATCTGAATATAGACTCCTGATCCATAATCCAGTCCAGTTTGTGGCAGTAATGCAGCGTTCAACTGCTATGTCAACTGCCAATAAACAACATCAACAGCGTGCAATAGATCTACAAGCCGCTCTAGCTGTTCTCCAGCTAAGGCCTCTAATAACACTTTTTCCGTGAAGCGTTCTGTCTGTCTGACAAAAGGCTCCCACATAGGGTGGTCTCATGTTTCCTCACTTAAGCCTCCTGCAGGAAGCGTTCTCGCTCCTCTGAGCAGAATTAAAGGAATTGGAATGTCCTCCGTGATAAAGGATCATATTGATTTCTAGGTCCCGGGAGAAGTGAAAGATGGAATAAGAGCTTTGGAAAGTACCCACTGTGTAAACACAGCAGAATGAGTAAGAGAGCAAAGCTTGAAACTACTACAGATCTGTATAACATTGAGTTATTTGGATGAACTCTACTCCTTTTGAGTCGTGCCTTTGGTCAGGGATATATCGTGTATGAATACTGGTTTTGTATGTCTGTAATACACTATTACAGCAATACAAAATTTGGGCAGGATCTGTATTTCAGGGGACTGCAAGCTATAATGACCCTTCAGCTGGAGATTATTGCGGAGATGAAGAGTTTATTTGCAAAAACAGAAAATTATTATTTTTAATTAAATGGAAAAAAAGCACTTACACCTTTGGACCCCACTATGCAGTTGTTCCTACATGTTTCTTATTTAGTCAGCAGGTCATTCCCTATAAATAATTGATGTTCTTCTTTCTATTCTGATAATGTATATAATATTGTGCTTATTGGCAGTTAACCATAAAGTAATTGTAGTATGAACTGTAGGTAAATATCAGAAAGCATGTCAATTCATTCTTTAATTTGAGTTAAGGAGCTATTGTAAGGAGAGGCTGAAATGTTGCTATTATTCATGTAACTACTGTACAGTGCTGATGACAGATCATTTTCCTGCAGGTTGGTTTTTTATTAATCTACTCTACGAAATGTTATTGATAGAGTACTGACTCAGACATAGGGTAACAGGATTTCCATCCATCTATCGAGGAGCAATGGGACGGTTTATTGTTTCTTCTGTGTCCTCATGCCTGCTCTCGCAGTGAACTTGGACAAAAGTTCACTCAGGTCACTTCTTAAGACAAGAAGTAAATGGGGATCTCTCCATAACAAAGCTAAACAATAATGTAAAAGAAATGCGTGTGTTACACTTGTATCATGACAACCCACAAGATATCGCTGCAGAAACTACCGGAACACAATTGTACTTATCTAAATGTATGACATCATGAGTCGTTTACAAAACTGCCCAAGGTCAGAGGGATGTTTTTACATTGTCGTACACTGTGCTGGTGTCCTAAACACACATTTCTCATATACCATACCTTTCAGCCCTGCTTTAGTCTCTCCTTTAATCAGCAGCTTGCTAATTAGTTCTCATTATGTTAATGTCGGCTGTGCCTTGCTCCTTCCCTCTTGTTATGCTATCTTATTAGCCCGTATTAGCATCAGGACTGATCAACAGTAGCTGGGCCCCGAGAGGACCAGTCAACTTCATTTGCCTATTCATGCTGCAAAAAAATGATCCACCTCAACAAATTTTTCAGTTCAATATTGTGCAACCTTAACCTTTTCAGCTCGAGAGCTATCAACATAAAGCCACGTCTGCTCGTAACCCTTCATTACATGGATTGTAAACAGTGCCACCTAAGCATAATTTGTCCTTCTGAGATTACCTAATTTGATCATTTTTTAGCCGAGGTGAAACCTTTGTAGTATTTTTCAAAAATGCACACATACACACGCACACATATATATATACATTTGTGTATACAGTATATATATGTGTATGTATGTGTGTCTGTGTATATACAGTATATACGCTGTTAATATATATATATATATATATTTATATATATA
>OMNV01009671.1:0-15361 GCA_900303265.1 Brotula barbata | reverse complement strand
TCTGCTGAGCTGTTGACACCTGGGGGGGGGAGACAGAGAGAGAGAGAGAGAGAGAGAGAGAGAGAGAGAGACATGGTGAGTCACTCTAAATTTTCTATATGTTCAGGGCATCTCTGGGCTTCCTCTGTACAGCCTGTAGGGGGCGCTGTGTACCCACTGACCTTAGTGATGTCTCCTTGTATCTGTGTCACCCCTGGCAGAGGAGCCATGGCCTGCAGGTCCACTGCCACGATCTTCACCTCCTCAACTTGCTCCTCCCTCCCTCTGTTGGGGAAAATCAACACATCAGAAACATCACATAAGGATGGGGGAGGAGCTATCTGGGCTCTGGATGTGTGGGAGGAGCTATCAGTTTGTGCAGATGAGCTAGGACTAACAGTGGGGCTCATAACTTTTCAATCAACACTCATGGGGGTTATTAATTACGTTAAATACATATATTAAATACATTGTGTGAACACAACAAAATGCAAGAATGGTTGATAAAAATCCCGAATAATGTAAAATAAAATGTTTCTTCACTGAGGTAATGGAGTCACACAGATTATTCATGGCATCATAATTCGGATTAGTTGTTATTTTCCTAGAATTCCACTTTAAAGAGAAATATAAAAATATTAAATTCTAAATCTACCTGAGTTTCCTGCTGAGCACCTGAGACCAGGAACCAGGAGCAGCACACAGATCCACCACCCTGCTCACATCTGTGTGTGTGTGGGTGGGTCGGTGTGGTGAAGGGTGGACAGAGATGAGATTGTTATTATATTCAGCGAGACCCAAAGTCTCCGTCCGTATGAGTACAACCAATCACAGCAGGGCTGCATGTTACCTGTGAACAAGTTGAACTCTTGGTCAAGCTGCAGCAGTTTGAAGGCACTGCGAGCTCTCCATCCTTCCTCTTTAGCCAGGCGGTAATAAATGTCCCGCTTATCTTTGGAAGAGCGACCCATCCTAAGCTCCGCCTCCTCTGCAAAACATTGAAAAATACATTTATGAGATTCATTCAATTAAATCAAAAAACAAATGTAATCCATTGAACGATCCGTGAACGTGTTGAGTTGTAGTTGTATTTTTACACTTTAAAAGCCGAGGGTGCCCCCTGCTGGAAAAGACGAGAAGTACAACTGCATTCAATTCAGAGGAATTAGGTCCAGAAAGTGAAAAATAATCACCAGAAGACAGTGACATTTCATTTTCACTCAGGTCTTTGTAAATTGTTTCATACGTTTTGCAGACAGGGGTTGACACCGCGGGTAAACTGCTGCTGTGCTCCACTGTCACGGGTTGCTTCCTTTTCACAGAGGTCTGGGGGGTGAAACCCTCTTTCCATCCTACCAGGGGTCTACACGGTGGTCAGCATAGCTGCGTGCCGTGCAGTTGTAGCGTTACTTCCAGGCCAGTCCATTGAAAGAAGAAGCTCTGGGCAGCATGGTGGCGTAGAGGTCGGCACTGTTGCCTCGCAGCAAGAGGGTTGTAGGTTTGAGTCCGGCGGCGGACCTCCTCTCCTTTCCACATGGAGTTTGCATCTTCTCCTCGTGTTCTCCAAGTGCTCCGGTTTGCCACTGTCCTTGACCAAAGCACTAGGTGGAAGATCTGGAGATGGTCCCCGGGCCCTGCTGTGTGTGTGTATATGTGTGTGTGTGTGTGTGCTAGTTAGGATGGGTTAAATGCAGAGAATTCATTTCCTACAGGGATCAATAAAGTCCTGACCTTCCTTGTCTGTGAGGGTCAGGAAATGACGGCATAAAAAGTCTGTGACTTCTTCTTCAGCTTTGTGACAGCGTGCAGCTCTGCCGTTGTTGATGCAGGTTTCTGATATGAAACGGGATGGGAGCATAAGGCCGGCGTTTCACGTGCTTCTCTCACTGCATGAGGGACTCCACAGGTCTGATTTCCTCCAAGCCCCTGTCCATGTGTAAAGCCAGGATCAGGTTTCATATTGTCCTGTCGGGGCCGACCCTTACGTCTCAATTTTTACGTTGCCCGTGTGATCCTCTTCTTACTCGGATTCTGTTCTGTTTCCCGTACAGAGGAGGTGGAATCTGCTTCTTTATCAATAATGGTTGGTGTGATGATGTCACAGTGTTGAAGTTCTGTTGCCCGAAGCCATATTCATGAACTGCAAACCGCTTTATTCTCCGCGGGAGTTCGCCTCCTTCATCCTGGTCGGTGTTTATGTTCCTCCTCAAGCGTGTGCGAGTGACCCGCTGCATCGGTTAGGAGAAAAGGGAAATTCAACCTCCCAGCTGCTGGTTCGATTCTACACAGCAGTCCTGGAGTCTGTCCTGTCCACGTCCTTCTTCGTGTGGTTCGGTTCTGCTACCAAACGGGACAGGAACAGACTACAACGGACTATGAAGGAGGACCAGAGGATCGTTGGTGCCAACCTGCCCACCATGGAGGACATCTAGTCCTCCTGTGCCCTGAAACGGGCAGGAAACATCATCCTGGACCCCTCACACCCTGGACACCACCTGTTTAAAGGTTTTCAGAAACAGCTTCGTCCCACAGGCCATCACCCTCAGGAACAGATGACATCACACACACACACACACTAAAACAGTAACTTACACACACACACACACACCGTGTACGTCCTGTATCTGTATCTATATAGATATAGATAAACACCAATACGTACAATAACTGGATCAATACTGTATTTATACCACTGCTAACCTCATCTCTGTGTATAGTTGAATGTGTTTATCTGTCTGTCTTGTCCTTGTTTTTATGGCATAAGTCACTAAGAGCCGGAGTCAGATTTCTTGTATGTGTGAGCAGACTTGGCCAATAAAGCGGATTCTGAGTAAATAAGTAGGTTAAAAAGGGATTCAAAATATTTCTCTGTACGGCCACGCTGAAGAAGCAACACCTAACCTCATCAATAATTATAATAATAAACCAATGATCAGTATGTATAAACGTTTTCATCAACCGTAAACATAACAACTGAGAACAAAATAGGTTAAAAGAGGTCCAAAATATGTGAGTGTGTAGCCAGACGTAAAGTGCAACAGCTTGTCTTTTGTTTTGAACCTGTGGATCTCTGGTCTGTGTCTCCATCGCCCGAGGTCGAAGAACTCTGATCTAAATGAAAGGATGTCCTTCTTTGGAACGTTTTACGCTGGTTGGCAAACAATGAAGCGGTGCATTACTGACACCAACTGGTAAGGATAGTGGATCGACATTTCGCAGATATATTGTATTTTAGAACGAAGAACTAAGACGGCTATATTTTACGGAAAATGATCTACGCGCTTGGCAGAACGCAGGAGAAACTTCACTGTGTGTGTGTGTGTGTGTGTGTGTGTGTAAAACCTCTCCTTCCTCGTGCCTGAGACAAAGTATCCCTGTGGCTCGTTTGCATGTCATTTGAACGTTGCCCTGCCCACCTGATCAGAAGAATGAGACTGAGGGCACGAGAAGACTGCAAAACTGGGTTTGTGTATCTTTTTGTTAACCAACGTCACAAGCTGTATTTAGAGTTTATCTATCCCAGGTTGATAATGTTGATCCTAACGTCTCCTTTATTGTTGTTTATCATGAAGCTTATCATCTCTTTGATGTGAACGCCGCTGCCGGCGAAGCTACCTCACCTCGGCATCATTTCAATCAGATCAAATTGTGACGTCACGGCCCTGCGAGCCGTGTTCAGTCACGTGGTCTGGCGAGGTTTGGATGAAAGTGAAAATCACTTCCTGTGTTTTCCGTGCGTGCGTGATGACGCGGGTGCGCAGCGTCTCGCAGCACCGCATTGTTGTTGGGGATCAGGCTGGAGAGCCGCGGAGCTCAGCCGCCTCTGAAAGCCCCCCGTCGTGTCGTGGATCCGGGTTTATGTTGATCTCACGGCCTCAGCTCGGTCCGGCTCTGGGAACCCGTGGCACACTTTCAGGTTTTGACGCCGTTCAGAGCGAGCCGCGGCGGCCTGGATGTGGCTGTGAGTGCCGCTCTGCAGGCCGCGCCGCCATTGCTGTGAATCGCTGCTGATTTTCCAGGCTGAATTCAGTAACATTCTAAGGTGAGTGCAGACGGACCTTGCCTGCTGCTCTTCGCGGAGTCGGGCCACTGCAGCCCGTTCGGATTAGAGCCGCTTCGACCCCGGCGTCTCTAGGATAACAACAACTTTTTCCATCGAGGCACTTTTCTTGTTTTGTTGGTCGCCATGTTTCCTTCCCTCAGTGAAGCTAGCATGCTAACGTTAGCGTCGCTTTATGGACGAGAGAGCCCGCAGCACGGCGGAATGCAGCTGTCGACTCGAGAATGTTTCCGTTATCAGCAGCTTTCATCGTGTAAATTAGTTTGTTTGTGTGACCCCATGTGGCTCAGCTGAAGTCCCTACCTCAGTGTCCAGGGGAGTGAACCCTGCCAGGTCTCTGGAAACAGAAATAATCGAACCTGCATTATGGTTCGGTGTGAACCGGCACGTCTCATCCGGTCATCCCGCTTGCATGAGTCGGGATGCAGTTGATCAAAGCTCAGCGGACAACAGGGACACACAGGAGTAATTACATAGATCAGTCGGGGGTTCAGCCCCCACCCCTCATGGGTTTTATGTCCTTTAATTGAATGATCAGCTGCTCTGTTTGGAACACATTCGTTTTCTGATCACATCTCTGCTGCTCTTGGTTTGCTGTGGGTAAACGTGAAGGACAACGACACAGTCTGTGTTGTCATGGTTACTAGTACAACAGAACGTGTGCGTTTAGGGAGCTGTGAGCTGCCACAGTACCATTGACAAACTCAAGGTCTGCAGCCCAGTTCCTCGCTCAGGTACATTGGTATGAGCGATGAGTACGTTTGGTTGGACTGCAGCTTTCTCAGGTAGTTCTCGCATCCCAGAACAGTTTTTGTGGAGCAAAGCAGCAGTGCTGCAGAACGATATGGTGGATGATCCGAGCCTTCAGGTTGATTTGCAGGCAGCAACAATCACCAGAAGTCCCCGATCTCAATCGTTCCAGTATCCAGCCGTTTTCTCCTCTTTCTTTTTTTTGTTTTTGGTTTGTCTTGTTGACATATTCCAACCACTTAATAGTCGAAAGTCACAGGAATACTGTGTCACCACCCACCCGTATGTAAAGCACTTGTGGCACTTTGGCTTCCATGAATATGTTCCGACACTGATTTAATCAATGTTTCTGCCTTCTGATTCTTGCACACGTTGCATTATCCCAATTTACGCAAAGAAAGCTCTGTTTGATCTTAAGCGCAGCATAAGAGAGATCGAGCATGTAAACTAAAAAAGTAGAAAAGATCATCGTCAACACTATGTTTTTTATCACATGTCAACGCTAAGCTCTGCTCAAGTTAGTCAGCACTCACAGTGGAGTTTTTGGGTCTTTGTCTGTATCGTCCTGAGCGTTTTTCCCCCCATTAATTTGTTTCTTGTAGAGTCGTAACACTTCAAGGATGAAGAAGAAAAGCAGAAATCACCGCATGACAGCCCTGAAGAGGGCGTCCTCACCCATCAAGCCTTCACCCAATCGGGAAACCCTGACGTATGCTCAGGCTCAGCGTATGGTGGAGCTGGAGGTGGACGGCCGCGTGCATCGCCTCAGTATCTTCGACAAGCTGGATGTCATAACCGATGACGACCCGACGGCTCAGGAACTTGTGGAGTGCAACAGCAACAAGGAAAACCATGAGAAGCCCCAGCAGGTCCTGGTCCGCTCAGTGCGCCTCAAAAACAACCAGCAGAAGAAGAACGCAGCTCTGATTGCTTCACAGGCCGCTGCCGCCACCCAAGGCAGCGCCAACGCTTTGTTGGAGCCAAAGTTCAGGACTGTGGAGTACAATCTGCCAGTGGTGCCAAGGAGACCGACTGTGTTTTACAAATATATGGAGAGAACGGAAGAGGAGCTGGACGAGGAGGTGGAGTACGACATGGATGAGGAAGACTTTGCCTGGTTGGACCTGATAAACGAGAAGAGGAAGGGTGAGGGCCTCAGCCAGGTGTCACACAACCTGTTTGAGTTCCTCATGGACCGCTTTGAGAAGGAGTCTTACATGGCCACCCAGGGTCAGAGTGACCTGCAGTCCCAGGTGGACGAGGACGCTGTCTGCTGCATCTGCATGGACGGAGACGGTGCGGACAGCAATGTCATCCTCTTCTGCGACTCCTGCAACATTGCTGTGCACCAGGAATGCTATGGCGTGCCATACATCCCAGAGGGCCAGTGGCTGTGTCGCCACTGCCTGCAGTGCCCGTCACGGCCAGCAGAGTGTGTTTTCTGTCCTAACCGTGGAGGAGCTCTTAAGAAGACAGACGATAATCGCTGGGGCCACGTGGCTTGTGCCCTGTGGGTGCCTGAGGTGGGTTTCTCTGACACCGTCTTTATTGAGCCCATCGACGGTGTCGGCAACATCCCACCAGCACGCTGGAAGCTTACCTGCTACCTGTGTAAGGAAAAGGGCGCTGGCGCCTGCATCCAGTGCGACAAGATCAACTGTTACACTGCCTTCCATGTCAGCTGTGCCCAGAGGGCCGGCCTCTACATGAAGATGGAGCCTGTCAAAGAGCTAACAGAGACCGGTGCTGCTACTTTCTCTGTGAAGAAGACGGCGTACTGCTGTGCCCACACGCCCGATGGCTGTGACCGGAGGCCACTCAACATCTACCAGGAGCCTCACCCCAAAAATGGAACCTGTCTCAAGGCTGGCAGCAAGAGAGGGAGGGCCAAGGCCAAGAAGAAGACCAAGAGGACCGAACCAGAACCCGAACCTGAGACACCAGCAGCCTCTGGGCCCAGCATCACTCCTTCAAGGTAGTCACCTTCCCTGAAGCCGATCCAGCTGCTCAAAAACTATTACGAAATACAATTCCGTTATCCATTCGGATTCAGATCAGATGATGAGTGTGTAACACTAAAGTTTGTCTCCATGTGTCTCTTTGTCCCTCTTTGTTTCGCTATGGTCAGTTTGGTCTCCATCCTGAACCAGGTCTCAGTGCAGAGGAAGCGTCCCTTTGTGGAACAGGTGCTTAGATACTGGGTCCTGAAGCGTCAGTCGAGGAACAACGTGCCGCTGATCCGCCGCCTGCAGGCGAATCCTCAGCCCACAAAATCCAAGCAGGTCAGTACTTCCTGCCTGCTCACTAGTACTTGCTGTTTCCTCATCGTGCTTGTTGATGCAGTCTGAGTTATAACAGCTGAACGAGCTTGTGGCCCTAAACATGCTAATTGGTTTAGCATTAACCTTTGATGATGAACTTCCTGTGTAAAGGATGAACTTCCTGTGGGGCAGGAGCTGCGGTTGGAGACGAAGCAGGCACTGAAGGAGCAGTTGAAGAAGTGGCACCGCCTGAGACATGACTTGGAGAGAGCGAGGCTACTACTGGAGCTGATCAGGAAGAGAGAGAAGCTAAAGAGAGAAGAGGTAACACACACACGCACACATCATCTAAAGCCAGTCGTGCTGTATTGATCAGTCATCAGCTGTGGAAAGCTTTAGAGAACGACAGTGAGAAATGTGATCAGGCCATCTATAATGATTGATTGATTAATGTGTGTGTGTGTGTGTGTCAGATGAAGGTACAGCAGTCCATGCTAGACGTCCAGCTGACCCCCTTCAACATCCTGCTGCGAGCCGTCCTTAGCCAGCTGCAGGACAAAGACTCGTATCACATCTTCGCTCAGCCCGTCAGCATCAAGGAGGTCAGCACACAACACTCGCACATTGCACCCACATACAGCTGGCACGCTGGCAGGGCTCCACGCCCTCCTGCCCAACAAGGCACATGAGGGCAAATCAGAAAGATTTAAACTTGAAAAGAAGTGGTGAACATCTTTTATCTCCTGGTGTGAAGGGATTTGTTGAGTCTTGTGGTATCATTTGCTGACAAATGTTCAGTCCATCCGTTCATTATGTGAACCTCTTTGGGTCTTAGGTCACGGTATCTGATGCAATGTACCTTTCTTCCGGTCCTCAGGTTCCAGATTACCTGGACCACATCAAGAACCCAATGGACTTCTCCACAATGAGGAAACGCATCGATGCTCACTGCTACAGGAACCTGGAGGAGTTTGAGGCTGATTTCAACCTCATAATCTCAAACTGCATGACGTACAACGCCAAGGACACTTTCTTCTTCAAGGCGGCACTGCGGATGCAGGACCACGGCGGCACCATCCTCAGGAAGGCGCGCAGGGAGGCTGAGCGTATCGGTTTCGAATTCCCCAGCGGCATACACCACCCCGAACTGCCCAAACTGGAGGCACCACCGCCTTTTACCTGGGAGGACGGTAAGACCTCAAAATTCATCTCTTTTCAAACAGTGTCACCTAATGAACCACACACACGTGGGCGACGTTGCTGAGGTGGTAAGGTGATCACCTAGTGATCGAAGGGTCGCCGGTTCGATCCCCGGCTCCACCATGTCGAAGGTCCCTGAGCAAGACCCTGACCCCAAATTGCTCCCGACAAGCAAGTGGTCCTTGCATGGTTACCTCGGCTGTCCGTGTATGAATGGGTGAATGTGAGGCAAACATTGCATTTACCATTTACACCACAGTACAGTTGAGAACATTTTGGGAAATGGGTAGCCTGTTAAGTGGAATCCTGCACAATTGTCTTATTGAAAACAAACTTTGCTGCAGTGTGACAGCTGTCATGTTTCTTGCGTATGTCCCGGTGTAATGGCTGGCGTGTTCCTGTTTGTTCCTGCAGTGGACCGTGTGTTGAGCCCAGCATACCGGCAGCGGACGCCTCTGGAGGAGCAGTTGAAGGAGCTGCTGGAGAAGCTGGACCTCAGCATGGCCATGAACCACAGTCCCTCCCGCAGCAAGAGGCTCAAGCTGCTCAAGAAGACCATCATGGAGGTCCGCAGTGAGATCGGTATCAAGAAGCCCCTCACTCCGGAGCCCCAACAATCACACGCAGCAACAGAGGAGAAATCCCTACCGGAACCTCCAGCTGAACCCTGCACACAACAGGACGGTAGGTGGACTTTAGTCGGGCATGCATATTTCTCACTGTACTGTTAAAAACAACTCTTGACGCAGACCAAATTTCTGCATTTATTAATTTTTTTTTATGTGGTATTCGCAATTTGCATTTTTATAGTTACAACTTCCTCATGACAAGTACAAATTTAAAGCACGAGAACACAAACAAATAAACATCAAAGACAAACACAGAAAAAGAAAGAAAATAGTCTCAACGTTTGTTCTGACGCCACCGACCTGTGAGTGAATGTACGTTACTCACCTCTTGGTTAGTTCCTCGTGTTTAGGTTTCTTCCCTTTAGGTTTCTGTGAATGTCCAATTGTTCCCCACACCGCTAAAGGCATCAGCATACTTCCAATGAACATCACATATGTTTGAAAATGGCTCGGAGATGTTTCTTATTGAAGAGCAACAACAAAATAACTTCAAATCAAGTAAAAATATACACATTTTTTTGTCTTATTTCCAACATTGGCCCTGATACTCAATGGTACAAAGTGCTTTGATGGAGACGAAGTTGAAATGTTATGAAAAAAGCCTTAATATTTTGTCTTTTCATTTGTCGGCTTTTTCTGGCATCAGCTCTGATCTGTTTCAGCAACGCCACAGGTCAAAGCTAATTTGGTCTTAAGTGTGAACTGCTTGATGGATTCTATGTTTGTTGAATGGAAGACTGACTCATATTGGTGTAGAAAACAGAAATTAATCTCCCGCTGAGCATCGACCCTCCAAATCTCCTAAAATTTGGTCTTCAGGCTTAATATCCATGAGCGTGTGGACGTCCTCTGCTACGTTCTTCTGGGCTCAGCTGTTGTTAGAAGTGAGTAATAAAGGTGTTTGACATCAGTGTCGGAGATACATTCTCTGCACTTTTAAACATGGAGCCTCTGTGTTTGTGGTTCGTGCCTGTTGATGGTGAGACCAGCGTGAAAAACCAGCATGTCACTAATGAGCCATTTTCATCCTTACAGAGAACTCCTTACCTCCGGCCTCACCGCCGCCCCTGCTGGAAACGTCGCCTGGGGACGCAGAGCTGTCCGACAAACTCACTGCAAGCGAGGACCAGACTCCAATGGACGTCGACCGCGATGCCCAGACCTCTACCTCAGTGTCCCAGGACCCCCCCACTGGGCTCATTCCAGACCTGCCGCTCCCTGAAAGCCACCTCAGCGCCACGGCCGACTCTGTGATCCCCGACGAAGCCTCTGCCGCGGGAAACCGACGGACCAATGTGTTGTTCCGGAAATCCAAAAGCACCAGCCCGCAGAAACCCCCCAAGAAGATGGAGGCGTCTGCGGCATCTCCTCCTCTGGGCACCAAAACCTTCCTGTCGGTGGTGATTCCTCGGCTGGAGACGCTCCTCCTGCCCAGGAAACGAACCCGCAGCAGTAGCACAGGCGGCGAGGAGGACGAAGAGTCACCTATCAAACGGCTCGGTACAGGTAGCTCCTTCTGAGTCCTAAATAAAAAGGGTTAACATTCTCATGATTTTATTGTATAAATTTGAGTTCATATAAGACCTGCAACCAAACTGCAATTAGGATTTGAGGTGCAATTATTGGGTACCGATAACGTCTTTAATCAGAAGTCCGATAAGGCCTAAACCACGTGCAACGTCCAGAAATTGTTGATATATTGTCCATTCCTATTTTTTCTAGGTATAGCAAATGGTTTTGTGGTGGAGGAAGAGGAGAGTGATGAGGGCTCGGCGGCTCCTCGCCTGCCGGAGCCTCGGCGTCGCTGCGCCTCTGAGTCCAGCATTTCCTCCAGCGGGAACATCCTGTGCGGCAGCAGGTGAGGTCGTTAAACGCACGAAGGCAGCAGCTGCTTCTTGTTCTCAAAATCTTTTAGCTTTATTCTAAAGCTCTGGACTTTTTCTTGGAATGTTCCAACTTCATTCCTGACATTCTTTTTCGTCGTCTCTTTCAGTGTGGCGTCTAAAAGTAGCAAAGGTCGGCCGTCGGCTGCTCGGCGGAGCACTGTGGATGACAGAAGCTCGGTGACGCACAGCTTGGAGAATGGAGATGTTGCCAAAGCTGCCGTGATGCCTTCAGGTGGGCGGAGCAGGATATTTTTGACTCCGAGCAAGGGGCGACGTGGCTTAGGTGGTAAGGTGGTCGCCTAGTGATCGATCCCTGAGCAAGACCCTAAACCAAAATTGCTCCCGACCAGCAAGTGGTCCTTGCATGGTTACCTCGGCTGTCGGTGTGTGAATGGGTGAATGTGAGGCAAACATTGTAAAAAGTGATTTGAGTGGTCTAAGGACTAGAAAAGAGCTCTAGAAATGCAGTCCATTTACCATTTACTTCCTGTCTCCTTTCTGATGAACACAAGTGGCACCACCAGTTCTGACACTGAGGGTGTCGGACTGTTGGTCGGACTGTTGGTCGGACAGTTGGTCGGACTGTTGGTCGGACTGTTGGTCGGACTGTTGGTCGGACTGTTGGTCGGACAGTTGGTCGGACTGTGGCTTTCGCTGAGACTTGTCATGACTTGTCTCCGCCCCTCTGCCTTTATGCTTATAGATCAAGGACGCCTGATTGGTGAAGAGGGAGCGCCTGCTCAAAGGGTCACGCCCTCCTCGCCCGGCGCCGGGCGTCCTCAGGGCCGAAGAGCTGACGCAGTGCAGGTCCGCAGAGAAACTCTTCCCCCTCGTCCTCTTCATCGGCAGCAGCAGCTGGTGAGAAACCCCACCCTCACATTTGGTCTGGGTGACGTGGACCAAACGTCACATCTGAATGTCCGTACACCGTATCTATTTCCATATATTTCCATATTGTCTGGTAGGAAATATTCAGCTGTAAGGCAAAGAGCCACATGTGAAATATCAGCAGAGCGTTTATGAAAGCAGACCGTGGTCAACATAAAATGCTCAGTCAGGGCTTCAAATGTCCGTTTATCACCACATCATCAATGAGCTCTTTACATGAAATCAAACAGACATATCTTATTTATGTTTCCTTCTGAGGTACCCAGTTAGACGACAAAAACCTGTCCTGAAAATATATGGCAGCACAACATTTCACCACAGAGATGAACCAAAGGGTACAGCGGCTAACGGAAGCTTCCACGGCTAACGGCAGCTTCCACGGCTAACGGCAGCTTCCAGCGGCTAATGGAAGCTTCCACGGCTAACGGCAGCTTCCAGCGGCTAACGGAAGCTTCCACGGCTAACGGCAGCTTCCAGCGGCTAACGGAAGCTTCCACGGCTAACGGAAGCTTCCAGCTGCTTTGTTTTCAACCTGTTTGTGGCCGTGTCGCCGGATGAGTCGGGTAGAGGGCGGGGCGGGGTTAGTGCAGAGAGCGAGACAGGAGAGCTGTAAACACTTCCTGTGCCTCGTGTGAAAACGTCTGGACATCCCTCACCTAAGAATCCACGTCTTCTGGGCCTTGGATTTTTCCAGTGGTAGAAACGGCTTTTTTCCAGAATCCTCAGGTTCCTAAATCGAGTCGTTTCCTCTCAGGACGTTCCCCGACGCCCCGACCTCGGGAGACTCTTCTAGAATTGGTAGCTGACCGAATTTTCTCCGTCTTTCTCTCCACAGGCAATGGCTTCGTAAAATCCTCGGTGACCAGACACGCCGCCTGTGTCTTCACTTCCCGTTCCTGGTGGCGGCTCTCTTGAGCATTTCCTCCGCTAACGCACAAACTTCCTGTTTACCGTTTCCTGTGAACTGGCCCCAACCCTCCGCACCACTTTGTGTTTTTCGAGCTATGCAATGAAAATTAGACGAAAAAGACGTGGGAGCAGAATGAAAACAAACCAACGACCTCTGACCTCCTTCCATGTACTGCACGACTGCTGCTGCAAAGGTCACTGCCATGAAAGCTGCAGCGGAACGATTTTAACAAAGTACGAGAAACACGCAAACTGTACGAAACACAATTTGTACTCTTTTATAAGTTATTAACATGACTTGTGTGTGTGTGTGTGTGTGCGTGTGTGTGCGTGCGTGCGTGCGCGCGCGTCTTTTTTACCAAAATGTTTGTGCGTTTCGTATAAACACTGTATGTTGTTTTTCCGACACTCGCTCACTCTCAGACCAAAAACTCGTTTGTTTTTACACCGTTCTCCTGGTACACGTCACGAACCCACCAAAATCTGGAAACGAGCGGCGTCGAGGAGTTTTTGTGTGTTCCGGGATGTTTGTTGTTTGTTTTCTTCAGGCACAAATGAGTCAATAATTCCTGCACACATTGAATCCGTCTGTCATTAGTATGAATCCCCTTAAACCTCAGGTTTTCCTTTAGCTCACGATCTGGATGACATCATCAGTATCAAACGTTGGTGCTACAGTTAGCGTAGCATGACACTGATGACCGAAAACACACACAGCAAACGTGGATTAGGGCTCCTCCGCCATCAGCTGGATTATGCTGATTGATTTGTTTATGCGTTTATTGTTTGTTTTACGCATGAAATGTTATGCAGATGATCTGATTTCCATTCGCTTGTTAAAGCAGTTTTACCTCTGCAGTCATTTACCGACTGACAATCTTCACTGTAAAAAAATCAAACCATCCAGAATGTTAATCTGAATTTTAAACAAAATATTTTAGAAAAATGAAAATGTCATAAAAAGACTCCATATAAAATGAATTATTGGGGTAAAAGAGCCCCAAAAATAGAAACACCAGGAAGACTTGTAGAAAAAGTCCAACCAAAACTTGATGAGCAGCAGTGCGAGTAATTCAGAGGAACAAATGACATCATCGAAGTGTAGAAACGAAACGAGTTTGGGGGGTTTTCTTTTCTTTTAGTTTTATTTTGTGTGGTGGGTCTAAACTTCCTGTTTGGTCACAGAATTGTCGCATGTTGGACGCGTCGTTACAGGGACCTAAGCTACACACGAGCTGTCCGATAATGTGCCTGTACTAATTTATTGTAAATGAAAAAATGTTTATGCATCACTTTATACAGAAAATACTGTGGAGGCTCCGCCTTTTCTGTCAACCAATCACTTCCTTTTTTATCAATGGCATTAAGTATGACAGCTGTGACCTTTTATTTTGGTGGGATAGCTTCCTCTTTGTGTGTTTGGTGTAAATAGATTCGGTACTCCAGATCTGATTTTTCTACTAAAACACTGAAAATAAAAAATGTTATTGATCACTAATGAGCTGTTTGACTTTTATTTGTAGGATTGTACAGTTTTAAAGACACAAGAGAACGAGAGGAAGTAAGAATGGAAAAGATGAGGTAGAGAATAAAAGGTCAGAAAGAAGATAAGAATGCAGCTTAGGGAAGGAAAGGAAAGGAAAGGAAAGGAAAGGAGGTGTCAGGGAAAAAGGACAGGATGGGGAAAAGGAAATAATGAGCTACGGAAGAAAGGCAGTAGGCAAGGAAGAGAACAGAGGGAAACAAGGGAGGAAATCAAAAGGAAACGAGGTGGTGGAAACTAGGAGTCAGACAAGAACGGAGAAAAGAAAGGTGAGCTACAGAAGAAAGGATGGAAAGGATGGGGTTCCAACAAGACGGAAGAATGGACGTTTGACAGGAAACAAGCTGAGGAAGGAAGGCAAGGAAACAGGCAGCATCCAAGGAAAGGAAAGGCCCAGGTAAAAAAGGAAATGAGCCAAAGAGCGTGTAGGGAAGGAAAGAAGGAGCTAATGAAGGAAACATGCTGCTTCCTGTCCTGTGTGCAGAGGGTCACATGACCTACGTGTGTGTGATTTTCAAAAATTTCTACGTGAAATGATCGAAGCTGGCAAAACAACAAACATGAAAAGAGAAAGTGGATTATAAAATGTTGCTGAAACATTTGACTTCATGAAAGCAGTTTCTTTCTTTCTTTGTTTATTCGTTTCCATCATTTTTTTGAGCTCCGTCTCACTCCAACAGTTACACACATTTCACAACAAAATGTTTACGAATGGTTTTACATTTCAGATGTGATGGATTTAAGATCAAACTCAACTTTATGTGGCTACAGATTGTTGGATCCACGCCCGGGGCTACAGCCAGCCAAGAACAGCTGACGTCACGGCTACAGCCAGCCAAGAACAGCTGACGTCACGGCTACAGCCAGCCAAGAACAGCTGACGTCAGGGGCTACAGCCAGCCAAGAACAGCTGACGTCAGGGGCTACAGCCAGCCAAGAACAGCTGACGTCACGGCTACAGCCAGCCAAGAACAGCTGACGTCACGGCTACAGCCAGCCAAGAACAGCTGACGTCAGGGGCTACAGCCAGCCAAGAACAGCTGACGTCACGGCTACAGCCAGACAAGAACAGCTGACGTCACGGCTACAGCCAGCCAAGAACAGCTGACGTCAGGGGCTACAGCCAGCCAAGAACAGCTGACGTCAGGGGCTACAGCCAGCCAAGAACAGCTGACGTCAGGGGCTACAGCCAGCCAAGAACAGCTGACGTCACGGCTCCATCTGCATACAGAGCGAACGTTCAGTGTGTGTGTTTC
>OMNV01009670.1:0-24565 GCA_900303265.1 Brotula barbata | reverse complement strand
TGGAGACCTTTTGGTAAACTCTTGTTTTTTTGCCCTTTGGTTGCAATGTAGTTTACAGCACAATGTGTTCGGCCAAAACACACTTTCGGACCAATTTTCATCTTACACAACCTATAACACCATTCTGCATTTGTAATCTGAGGTCTTCTACTTTTCATTAGTGAACGAGGATTACATGATCGCCCGGTTACCCATGCTTGGCCTGTATTTCTGCTGTTTGTTATTATTGCTGCCACTCAGTGTCATCGAAGGGGCTCTGCTGCTGATGTAGAACCTTTGATTTAAGGTCACTGCCTTTATGTGAACTTGTCTGAAATGTTGTTTCGATTGAAGGTATCCTACTTCCTCTTCAGTTTCCCATCACATGGGGATGAGCCAGCATTAAAATACAGTCACAGTGACTGAGTGAGGAGATATTGTTGTCCAAAATGGATAAACTTAGATTCCCTGATCATTGACCTGTTTGATGTCTTGGCATTTGTTTCCTCCACGTTACTAAATTTAAAATGCTGTCTGTGACAATATGTGATCTTAGCTTTGACAGATATAGTTTTCGTGGTGTCTCCAAAGCATCACCACTCAGTACTGCTGCAGACTGCGTGCCAGACGTTTGTGCCTAATATAGATGTGAGACAGCCGCTGAAACAAGTCTCCTATGCGGTGTAAATAAGTCGTATAAATTTAGCAGTGGATGTGTTAAGTCTGAGGCTGTGAGTTGGAGTTATTTTGTACCTGCATTTAGATTTTTAAGAAATTCAACGTGAGTCATTTACACTACAGTGAAAACATAAGTTTTCTCACGTTTGGGGCAAGTGTGGAATGTAACAGGGTGACGATGTAGGTGGCAATACAATACCTGATTTCAGTACTAAGACTGAAAGAATATTTTTAGTTCGCTTGGTTTGGTCAGGAAAAGAGTTTTTTTAAAATCCAACACGCAAGAACTAAATATAAGCTTAGCAAAATTATGCTTCACTTCTGGAAACATTGAATCAAGTAATAAGTAAACAAGCATTAGATTTCTGCACAATCTGTCTGTCAGTCGGATGTCTTATTTGGAGGACATTTGAAAGATTATTGACAAGAAGAAGATTAGAGTAGAGGAACTCAAAAACTTATAAATGGTTTATACTGTTTGGCCAGATGGAGGCGCTGTAATTATCTTGAATTAGCTAATTAGTTCTTTCTTTCTTTCTTTCTTTCCTTCTTTCCATGGTTTCCTTAGGTATCTGCAGCCATGTGTAAAGGCCAAATAAGTATTGTGCACATGAGAATGTACACACTCCTCCATCTCTGTATCTTATTTATTTATTATATTATTTTGATTTTATGTTATACATTACAATGAATTTCCTGTTATTATAATTACTTATTATACATTGTAATTATGTTTTAAACTGCAAAATATATAAAAATATTCTCACAACCTTTTAACAACTAAATTTGTAGGGTTTTCACCAAACATGGTTTACGTGACGTGTGTATGCAAATGACAGCGTTATCGTTATCAGGTTTTTATTACCTTCAAATGTCAATCTTGTTGTAGCCTCAAGGAGTTGATGTCAGTCTGACTCTAGTTTTGGGTTGCCAAAAATATGGAATAGAATATTTTCATATATTTTGGGGTGAGTGTCATATCCTATGTCAAAAGAAGGGAAAACAAACCGACAGAAAGCTGAGTCAGAGGCCCAGGGCCATGAATGCTTGGTGTGTCAGGACTCAGAGCATTGTGTACCCGTGGGATGTCCCAGGAAGAGATGCCAGAGAGGCCAGGGAGTTTCATCCCTGATCCAAGATGGAGCCAAGAGGACGCAGACTGAGTGACATAGACAGGTGTTATTGTTAGGGTAAAACATGCAACCTCTTCTGCACGTTCTTCTGTCTTTAAAAGCATTCCCGTGGTCGATGTTTCGACCTTGGACAAAACAGATATTGAGTTTTTGTGTTGCTGACAGAGGTTGTGGTGATCTGTGATATTTGTCAACCTCTACTGGTGAATAGAGAGAACTGCAACAACACTGACTGAACTTATCACCTCGACAGGCCATTACAGTCATAAGACATATCCAACAGATAAAGTCACTTCAAACACACGAGTTTGCACAACTAACAAAAAAAATTAGATTGCAGACTGAGTGAAATATGGAGAATAAAGTAAATATTGTTTGGACGCACAGCATGTCATCTATTGGAAAATAATATACAGTATATATATATATATAGCTGATAAAAGGTGACATGTCCATGTATGTTAACTGTTAATATTTTAATGTTAAGGTAAGATTAATAACAAGCTGCATGCATGGTTTCATCTTGATATTTTACAAAGTTTGTGGTTTTGAAAATACAAAAACAATGCTTGCTTGATTTTTAATTTTGTTATTTGTTATTATAAATCACATTCAAAACACTGTTATTTCACAGTGACACAAGATATGTTGTGCACATATCTAAATCACAGTATCGAACTTAATCACAAAAAACTTGCAGCCGTCCTGACTGATTTTTTCAGAAGTTAAACTTAAAAACTTCTGATCCGCAGTACTCTAACAAATGTACTGCTATTTCTTAGCAAGGTCATTAATCCTCTGAATGTAAAGTTGAACAAAATGTCTGCAAAGCTCAGTCTCTCTAACAATACAGTGATGTGCCGGTGGGCTGTCACTGTAACGATCACCACGTCAAGGATATTTTACAATAACAACCTACCCTGAGAGCTACAAGGAAAACAGTATTGTAAATGTGTGTTCCTGCGACCTCCTTTATTTGCTTGAACTTGACAACCTGGTGTACTCGCTAAACCTACCGTATAGGAAACTGTACGAATTTGTCTTCTCGACTGCCCTTGCATTCTGTCCCGTTCCGGTCAAAGCACAGAGGAGCAGTGAAGGGAATTATGAAGGACACGAAAGCTAATTACAGAAATAAGTCCAGGTTATGTGTGCGACTGTTGGTTTCCTGAAAATACCAGAGAAAATAACCTGATTATCTGTTTGGATGGTCTAAGAGCTAACCCTGGTTTGTGTAGCTCTGCTCTGAGCAGCTGTGCTGTGTATCTCTGGAGTATGGTTAATTTGAGGTTCTTGGTTCTTGTTGCAGGATGACTCAAAAAAAAGAAATAAAAAAAAGTTGCAATTATATCACATTGAAGCTACACAAAATTTACTTTTCAATTATACTTTACGTAAAATTTCACAATTATACATGGTTCATTCAGCAATGGGCTTAGTCCTGATGTTGATGTATTCTAATCAAGCTAAGTCATGAGCTGTGTGCATTGTGCGACACTGGAACATGTATCAAGTCATGACGTTTAGTGTGTTGTTAGTGTGTGTATTGTGTTGACCATCAGTTTGGGGATTTTACGAATAATTTTGTCTAGACATTGATAATATGCTGATTTATATATTCTTCTAGGCCATGTTAGTATTCGGTCCTTACAGTATTGAAAAGGTAAACTGACGGCATCTTATCATGCAGAGGATGAGCGATGTTATGCAGTTGTTTGATTGGAGTTTCTTCTTAATACATACATACATACATGCACATAGTTGAGAACAGATTTGTTGAAAAATATGTCAAGTGTTCCGATACTGATACTGGTATTGGAAATGCATCCGAAAGTGCAGAAAATGCTGGAATCGGAATCGGAGAGTACGCAAGTCTATGCATCGATCAAATACTATGTGAATTTACTTCACTTTGCTCCGTTTATCCCTCTTAACGTTACAAACAGGCAACTAATTCTTCTTCTTCTTCTTCTAAATGTCTAATACAAATTTCTGGCTACATTTATATCAAACTAGATAATAAAAGAATGTTCTATGGTCATTCATTATTCTTCTTTTTGTTCATGTTTTACAAAGTATTTACAGTAAAAGTCACAGTAATCAGCAGGAGATACAATTTTAAGAGCCACAGAGAGACTGTACATCATTATTCTATTTGTTGTGCCATGTACTGAGTTCGCTGTAGGACTAAAATAATATGTCAGGTGCCAAAAAGTTTACACCGGTATCGGATTAGTACTCTGTATCGGCCACACCCATAGCCCAGGTATCGGAATCAGAATCGGAAAGGAAAAATGGTAACGGAACATATGATGGTAACTCCTCCTTAAATGTGAGAATTTGCTGTTTTTCTCATATCACTGTAAGAACAATATTTACTGCTGACGAAGGAAAATGAAGGACTCTTAAGATGTAGCACTAGAGGAAAAAATTTCATCTCAGCTGTGCAAAACCAGCGCTGAATTTAACTAAACAAATTCAATTCAGCACAAATATTCCTTCCTTTTGCACACATGTAATGGAGCTCCAAAGCTGAGAATGACTAAGTTGCAGCATGCGGGGTGGTGTTTGTTTCTAAGGGATCAGCGGACTGTCTGCCATGTAGCTTCATTATCACTGAGGTGTAATTCATCAGATGCGTTGTGCAGCACCGGAAACACCAATCTCAGAACACATTATTTTTACAATTCAACATCTTGACTGCTAGAGAAGCTGTGATCTCATCCACTCTCTTCCTTTCTCGCCCTTCTTACACTGTACTCCCAGTATATCTGTGATATTTGTACCTTACTGTACACTTTTTTTTTCACCTTCTGTCATCCCATAGGCATTTCTAACAAGATTGCAGAGACTGTAGAATAAGCTAAAAGTTTCCACAAATAGAATGTTTATTAAATCTTGCTTGCATTTTGCCTTAATTGCAGTACATCACAGTGATACAGTGTGCATGAAAATGTAGTGAGTGTGTAGTTTTAAATCACAGTATGTGTGAGTGAAGAGTGTATTTCCAGAGAGTACTCGCCCTCTCCTCTGTTTCCTGCGCTGAGGTCCCTAAGATGGGGCTGGTCCTCTTTCTGTGACTGTGTGCCGATTGGAGAGTCCAGGCCGGGCCTTGGAGCCTCCCCCATGACACACTTTCACGGCTGCACCACCAGCATGACTTTCACTGCTCTCCCAAGGGCGGGAGGTGCACCTTCAGGAAAAAACAAACAAATATGGAGGCCTTAGGAGTGCAAGTGTACAGACCCTGCTCCTTTGACTGTCTGTGAGTACGGAGCCTCAGCATCTATCAGATTGTGGGCATGATTTTGCGAGTATTAGTTTGTGTTGTACTTTATGCTATGTTACTGAGTACCGTGTGCACAGAGCTACAGTATGTGTGGGAAATATTGACTGCCATAACTATTCATTATTTGATGCCGGTGAATTGAATTTTATGTTTAATGATTTTGGCTATAATAAATCAGTTGATATTCAGAGAAGTGCTGATGTATGAAATTCATACTTTTGACTGGAATGTCTATGCAACAATTACTACTTGTTTCTAATATATAAAATAAGTCCAAGTTTTGTTTTTTTCAAACAATGATGGATTTAGAAGCCTGTAGTGATAACTAAGAATTTTTATCAATAAATACTAAAATAATGATAATAATAATAAGTTATCTATTTGGCTAGTTGTGCTATGCATTTTCATTATATAGTTCAGATTTGCATTTAAAAAAATGTAGTAAATTTTTCTCTAAACTACAGTTTATTTTTGCGAACAGGAGCAGGAGATCGTGGCACGGTTGGTTTGCTTTCTAAAAAGCGGTTATTCCTCTTTAACTATCACAATTGCCAAGATATGTGGGACCTTCTTGGTCCACCAATTGATGCTACGGTAAACAGTATCATTTTTCCTTTTCTTCAGTCATTAAAACAGGCATCAAGCATCAAGCTTTGATTACTTGAGCAATAATGGAACACAATGATGGAGCAGCGCAGTGAGCAGAATCAAAAGAATCATGAGCTGAGAGGGTGGGACTCTCCAAGACTGTACAGCCATTGTGTGTGTTTTTTTAGATACACACAAGCATGAGAGTTGTACACACACATATACACACACAAAGTTAAACTGGACAAAAGCACCTTTTATGTGTTTCAGTGGTCTTACAACGAAGAGCGAGAGAGAGAGAGAGTATTTAGGCTTTCCTATGTAGCTATGAAGGATCTGGTCATTTGTGCACACGGATTCTATATGACAGTGGTTCTCAAACTGTGTATCACATCTGATGTTTGAAGTGCACCCGAGTGATACTCCAGATGAATTTAGTATTGTTGTATATTTACAAATAAAGTGAGTTTCATCAAGGTTTAATTATGATTCTCATATGTCAGAGGTTTTCATCCGCTCAGATGTACTTTTGTTGCCATAATCTTTCCACCAATATTTTCAATCATTTTGCAATTAATTGTTCCAGTTAACATCTTCACGTCCAGGCCCTTTGGAGGATTCATCTTTACAAACGCTTTACCCTTTTTTTAAAAATTCTACTCAACATCTCAAGCTGTCCAAAGCCCTCGCGGATGCTGAAATGTAGAGTAATGTAGACAACATGAATAAATCTTTCCATAGTTTAATGCAGCATAAATGTGATATAACTCGTTAGATAGTAATTTATAGACTGTGTGTTATTTTGTCCAAAAGTATGGAAAATTTTTAATTTTAAAGTAGTTAGAGGTAAAATTGACCGGACCATTCAGCAGATCCTGTGGTTACAGAACACAGCTTACATCACAGGGAAGATAGTGATTAGCTTTACAAAGCAGCTATAAAAACAGGGGCTTGATGGAAAAATGGCTGAAATGTTCTTGAGCAACACAGTGTACCACCTGCTGTTACCACAGAGGAGTGCAGGTGTGTGTTATTTCTTGCACATTCAGCTGAAGCGAGTGCTGCTTCACTTCAGGATGCTGTGGTGTTTTAGGTGATTCAGACAGTGTTTACACTCATGTTACCCGGAAGCTGCGAAGAAGCTCATTATCAGGATTATTATAATGTCTTCGAACAGGGACTGTACGACTGTGTGATGCAGGATGTCTCGTGGAGCTTTGCGGACGCCATGTGGGTTGTCAGCTCCCACAGGGTTTACTGTGTTTTGCAATGTTGACGGTCTTGAGGAGAGAGCGAAACATTGATTCTGGGACGGTCAGGGAGGGTCGTCCAATTTGCCACTCCTGCACCCGATTTGTCAATCATGCAGCGACCTATTTATGCTTCTTTCATAGGAACTGCAGTGCTTCTGGCTGGATCCATACTTGCATATTTGCATAATTATTTAGGAAAGCTGAATAGTGTTCCTTCCACAAGAGCTAACGTGACTAAATATGCTAAGCCGTGTCCAGCATCAGCAGCACAACTTTGGATTTGCTGACAGGCTGAAAAGTGGCACAGGTCAAGCAGCAACACAAACATATCCAAAACTGCCATATTTGTTAAATAAAATAACTTTCTAAATCACCAGTTGTCACCTTCATCACAACAGTGGACATCACCATCAAATATTGTAATATAGAACAACGATGTCTAAAGTTTGCAGAAACGACTTCTCTTCAGTTAACACTTCCAAGCAAGATTCAAGACTTTAAAGGACAAATACTGAAAAATTTGGATAGCAATATTTACCAAATTGGAATACTTTGGTGTCAGCAAATAGATATTGTTGTAATATCTTTAGTGTTTGCTGTTGTGTTGTAGCTGGAGAAAATTATAGAATGTAGTAAGGTAACCATGTTAATATACACTGTATCACAATGTATTTACATACTTAGAAGAAACTTGACATCATTTCATTCTAAAAATAGATTTTTTTCACACAAATTTTTTGAGTTGAAACTGGTATCGCAAACGCATTCGTCACGCAAGTCTATGCACCGATCCGATACCGTGTAAATTTCCTTCACTTTAGCCCTCGTAACGTTAAAAACAGGCAACAATTCTTCGTCACTGCTCGAAAAAAGAGACAATCAATTCTTCTTCCTCTTAATGTCTAATACAAATTTGTGGCAACATTTACATCAAACTAGATAATAAAAGAATGTTCTATGGCATTCATTATTCTCAGTATGTATGAATGTCTCAACAAATTTCACCTGCAGGTCTAAATAAAGTAAACCCTGGGGCTGTGGAAATAAGACAGAAATAGTTTTCCATTTGTTCAGTATGCATAGTTCTGTTTTGGTAAATATAGTTGAATTGATAGTAAAAAAAATTTAACCACAGAAATATCTTAAATTAAGTATGTTTAATATAGTTAAGTATACTAAGATAGATTAAAAAAAAAATCATTCAATTCATATTTCTGTATCTGTATTTTCCCAGTGTGGGATTAATAAAATTAATCTCATCTGAAAAATACTGAAAGGTTAAAGAGAGGAAAATCAGGGGAGCTCATGTATGATTCTTAGGGTTCGTTTGAAATAGTTGGAAGGAAGGAAGAAAGATAAAAAAAGAGACAATACATATACACTCAAACCCTGATGGAAGTGGATGAAAGGAGCACAATTATCTTACAGATCCACTCTGCTGTGCTACTTTCAGAGAATAGGGATTGAGTTGATCAATTTTACCGACAGAGATGATAACAGATGAAATCTGCAATTATCACATTTGAGGGTAGAAAAGCTCCTGATTGGCCAGGATATGTGGTTGTATTTTGCTACAATAACACGATTTCCCTCCAGGGTTTAATAGGTGTGGTATCTGACAATGAGATTATATGCCGCACTGGGGAGGAATTACGGGCAGGCTGAGGGCTCGACACTCACTGAATACGCTGAGTTTGACTCCAGTGCCTAATTAGTGCGATTACTGCACAGCTGGATTGGCCAGACGTTTGCTGGTTTTATCAAAAGAATCACTCACTCCATGAGGGCTTTGTCCCGACTACTTCTGCTTCAGCAGAGTCTCTATTTTAGGACTTCAGGGCTCAGTTGGTGGAGTAGGCATCTAAATTTAGGAGAATAGGAATACTGGAAAATGTTCCTCTTTTTTTTTCAAGTTTCATTGAAATTACTTTTATACTGTGGTGCCTTGATGTAGAACCCAAAATGTAATTTCCAGTGAGTTCTTCCTTTTTATCTCTCTCCTTTCATCATGTAAGCCCTGCCTTCCGTCCAACTTTTCTACCTTTCTGCTTGCACTTGACCTAATTTTCTTCTTCTCTCTATTATTCTTTTTTCTCCTTTTTCTTGCCTCACCTCGCCTGCTCCTTTTCCTCCCTCCCTGTCTCTCTCTCTCCCTGTCTGTCTGTCTCTGGTTACCTATCTGATATCTGTCATCCCTCCCTCCACAGCCCATCAGACCAGCATGGCTCCTCCAAACCCCCGCTGAGCTCCTCGGCCATGACGTCGCGGATCCTGTTGCGGCAGCAGCTGATGCGGGAGCAGCTACAGGAACAGGAACGTCGGGAGCAGCAGAGACAACAACAAGCCTCTCAGTACCCACAAACCACAGCAGCACAGACCCCTGCCATCAATGTTAATGCCCCGCCCAGTCTGCCACCTGCTGCACAGGTGCCAATGGAGGTTCTGAAGGTGAGCACTGAAACTGCTGCTGTCTGATGGCAGGATGCGAGCGTGGCTGCATTGAGATGTATTTCAGTGTATTTGGGGCCGACTCAGACAATAGGAGTTGCATGTGAGCGGCTGAGGCAGGGCTTGTGTTTATAGATTTTATCGACTGCTCGTGTGGACAGTCAGGCAGTTGTGGTTTTATATGACCAAGTGTAAGAAACACAGGAGTGAGTGAAGTGTGTTAAAATGCCTATATGGGGATTATCTTTCCTGAGAGAATTCCTCTTTAATGCACGCTGTGCTTCCAGCCATTTGGATTTAGCCATCTTTAATCCTATTCTTTAATCCTATTTGCTCAGCTACATTCACTTTTCATAGCTTTGATTCTTGGCAGTCCAAGCGATAGGAGACTGTTCAGATTTTCTGTGCGAGTAGAGCGAGACAGTTATGTTTGCCACAGCGCAACGTCTTAACTGAATGAGAGAACATTCGAACGAAGCTCTTTGGTAAGTTTATCTGTTTGTCTTCTGCATGCCTGTTTGGATGAGTAATAATGGTTTTATTAAATATCGATTGTGTGTTCCAGTTTGCAGGGTTGGACGTAAGCGTGCATGTCTGTGAATCGGAATTAATGTATGTTTACATTTTACCTTAATTTAGCGATGTTACAATTTAATAACTTTTCTGTATGTGATTATTATTTTTGGGAAAATGATTTTTCATGAACATTCTTGAAAATACTTCAATTTTAGTTTTGAGTTTAAAGGTTTGGCTTTTTTTCCCAAATAGTACAGAATGATTATTTTGTGTTGGTTTGTTTTCATATAGTTTCTTTCAGTACTTTGATTGAAAAAAAGCTGTGAAGTCTTTGTTTTTTCCCCAGTAAAACTATCTTTCATAGCATATTTTTTACAGTACAATACAATGTGTTTGATTTTGCAAGACGTTGATCAAAAAATATTTATCTAATATTTACTTATTTATTTAGTCATTCAACTTCATGCAAGCTAACAACTCAAATTAACTGAGACATACAAATAGACATACAAATAAAGCTAACACACAAAATACTGCCACATTTTTACAATCTGCAAATATTACAGCTTTGATAAATGTATACAACAAAGCTTGAAAACCTCACACAGCGAGTTTGTATAAAGTATGATGAACTGCGAAATACTGAGTGTGTTAATAAATCCCACACACAGTTCAGCCTCGCTTTCATCACCCTACGTATCATCCAATACAAATGCGTCCAAAACGCGGCCCCTGGTTGTGCAGCATAAACAATTATTTCTCTCAATAATGCAGCTCTTTGAGAGGTTTAGGACACCCCCACCCTCCTCAAATACTCAGCCAGCGTACAATACATGAAGTTGGAGTGATTTCTCTGGTTTGGCGAGAGCTTACAGACATTCTTCATTGAAAATGAAAACACTGTTCCAGTCCGGCGCTGTTGAGCTGGGTTAACCTGCTCCCCTGTCTGTGGATAGATTAGCACAGTCCACACAAAGCTCAGGGGTACCAGGCAGAGCTGCTGGACCTCAAAAAGTGCAAACATTAAGCTTAGATGAGTTTATCTAAAGACTGATTGGACCCTTAATTAACCAAGTGACCTCTGACCTTCAGGGGAATAAGAAAGGGATCAGTTTAGGGATCAAGACAAAGGCAAGCACAGCCTTACCACACACCGAACACTAATTCAGTGAAGAATGCTCGTAATTAGCCCTCACTGCTTTCATTCCATGGCATATTTAAGAGAAAAAACACTGCTTTGAAATTTATGTTGGATAACTTCCTAAAAGGGTTAAAAATGATTTCTAGACTCTTTTCAAAGGATTTATGGGACCGTGAAAAGAACAAAGTACCTCACGACTCGATACAAAATGTACCTGTCTTCTGGATTATACAATTGCTCAACCTCGTGACCACTGTGTATCAGAAAGTATACACGAATGTTCGCCACACAGATAGGAATTTGGGCCACTTTTGCAACCTTATGCAGCATATAAGTATTTTAGGAACATTGTTCACTCTACATTTTGCATAATGTGCACACTTGTGCGAAATGTGGAGCTAAAATGATCACGTTCACCATGTAGGTTAAAACTGCGAAGCGAATAGCTGGTCATTTTAACCGAACTTCTAAACACACACACAGTCAAACACACAGTGCTATTTCATTGCTACATTAATTTAACTGCACAACAATACACGTGTGTCTGTCAAATGTGGAGAGGGCCGCGGTTGCCACATCCTTGCTTTGTTGACGTTGTCCGAGACGTTGCTGTTCACATTAGCATCATAGTTGTGTCTGCGAGTTCCAGAGAACTTGTCACCAGCTTAACCATGGGACAAAGTGGCCTATTCTTCAAGTCTGCATAGCAAATGGAACATTCTTGTTAATGCATCCTGGAATGCCCAAAGCAAGCAAGGCAAAAAAATACAAATCATTGTTTGTCATCTTGCTTTCACCCCACAGCCTCTCTCTGATGATCCACAGTAGCAGTTATCTGTGTTTGTGTGTGTGTGTTTGTGTGTGTTGTCTTGGTAATGGTTTTAGGGGATGGGCAGAAATAGATGTCCAAAACTGTATCCAAGTAAAATATTTTGTGTTTTGAAAATACGTGTTGATGGGACCATAAAATCTAAACAGTCAAATACATTATGCTCTGTTTTTGTTGTTTTTAACTGGATGTTTGGGGAGTTTCTGTCACTATTTCACCTTTATTGATAGGTTTAAGTTGTGGCATGTGATGCCAAGGGAAATTCTCTTTTTTCCCCCACAAACTTTATTTACAAGTAATAAAGCCCTCTAAAAGATTTATACATTATTGTCAGGTTGTAATATTGTAGGTTGAACAAGTAAAAGTATATGAAGTATTTTAGAGAAAAATATAAAGCAGAACCTTATTATACAACAGTACAATAACTATATCAGCATTTTTTTGCAGACCATGAAAAACAAACTACACATTTTGCATTTAAAATCAATATTTCATACAATTACCAGAAATACTGTCCATCCATCCTCAGTGCTGGTTAAAAAGAGCAGGTAAATAACGTTTTTCCGTTTCTGTATTTGCAGATAATATGCATCAACAATTGATTCCCGGTTACTAAAGAATAGTAAAAAAAATCAGTAACTAACTGAAGCGTAAATGCTGACAGTAAATTGGCCTTCATACGGTTTTTAACTGACTACTGCATTCCATTAAAGCAATATTTTCCTCTGCTCATCGTCTCAGGAAAAACTATTTTCGCCCTCTGATGAGTGCATCATTAGAAAAGTTACGGAATGTATGCATAATTGGAGTGAAAATGTCTCTTGTCCGGATGGTCATCCCACTCTCTAGAATCCAAATGTGAAGAATCCTTAACGAGATAATGTTCTCATTATGTCAAGAAAACTTTATTTTATGAAAAAATGTTTCTATTTATACAGGAAGCAATGGCATTATTGCAAGACAAACGTTTGAATGTGCAAATGTTCTCCTGACAGCACTTATGTACTTTTCTGCAAGCAATATATACGGTATATATCTACGTATATATACAGTACTGTGCAGAGGTCTTGGTCCCCCCTATCAAATCTGGTGTAATAGACCTTTTTCCTAGCAGTCATTCTGATGATAAATAGTGATGAAAATAGGACAAATACAGGTGTTAGCAATGACATTAATCAGGGTTCCATTCCATTTAGGTTGAAGAGAGTCTGGTTCCAAGGGAGGTCACACTAAATCCTCGACCCTTCAGCCTGTAGAAGCTGTTCTTTTCAGATTTTTAAAACTGCAGACACATTTCCTGTATTTTCTGTTTGTATTCTAATAAAGAGATAGATTGCATTGATAAAACAACAAAGCTAATGGTGGCCTAAGACTTTTGCCCAGTACTTTATATACTGTATATGTAGTCATACTGTATAGCTCACAGTATTCCTACTCAACGTTATTTTTAGCACCCGATTGGCACATTTTTTCTTGTGCGCCTTAAAATCTTAATGACATTTAGCGTTTATATTTTTAGGCAGGGAACAGACAAACTGTGTGTCTGTGTGTGCGTGGGTGCACGTGCATGCGTGCGTGCGTTTATGTGTGTGCACATGTGTGTGTGAGTGATTGACAGTTGTATGGGGTTCCTACAGTAATCCTTTGTATCTTTATTTCTATTTTTAGTCAGGAGAGGGACAATGACAGCAATGAGTGTGTGGGGGATAGGCAAGGGTGGGGGAATAGAGAGGAATATCACACACATACACACACACACATACATGCTGGACTGAAGCAAAGACAACAACAGTAATTCAACAGCAGTTCTCTTATGCTCCTCGTCCAGAACCAATTGTTTCTTGAGGATTTTGTTGAGCTTGTTGTATTTGTTATTTTTGGTGTTTTCTTGTTATCAGCTACTGGATCACTTGAAGTTCCTTCAGGATTAATAAAGAATCTATCTATCTATCTATCTATCTATCTATCTATCTATCTATCTATCTATCTATCTATCTATCTATCTATCTATCTATCTATCTATCTATCTATCTATCTATCCAGACACAGTAAACTCAGTCACAAAAATGTCTTCTCCTCATAAGAAAGTATAAGTAGTAACATGGAGCATTTGATGGGAACCAGGTTGATGAACCAGACACGATAAATCATTTTCTCGTAGCTATTTTCCCTCGAGCTAATTTTAGCAGCCAAAATGCCACAGTTACTGACTGCAGGCAAGTTGTGTCGCTGTGTGTGTTTGTGTGTGTGTGTGTGTGTGTGTGTGTGTGTGTGTGTGTGTACGCTGGGATGCACAGTTTGTGTCTGGTGGTCTTCACTTATACAAGGCTCTTTTTTGGTGCTGTGATTGACTGGTTCCAGTTTGTGTTGTCTGGATTTTGTTGACATTTGCACACATCCAGAAAAACAAAGCTAGTACTTTAAACAGTGAAATATTCTAAGCACTTTCATTACTGTTCTAGCATTCTTGAGAGAAAACTAAAGCAAACTTGACAAAAAGTTGACATGGTAACTGACTACTAATTAGAAGTTGTTTGTATGGACATTGTAAGGACTTTGATGTTTTACTGTATTTACGTATGTTTTTTTCCGTTTTATTGGCCGTAGCTTTCTAATATAAGGACAGATGTTGGTTTATAATGCTTAAAGTGTATCTGTCAGCTGTAAAGTGCTTATGAAATAAGTCAAATCACATGACCAAATTTCCAGAACACCAGAAACGATCTGAAGAGGAGTCGACCGATTGTTCATAAAAGATTAAAGTCCTCCACAAAATATGTCAGTTGTAGTCAGTATTCATTCAACACTTTGAAGTTAAAGGCTGTATTATAACAAACAAAGAGCTTAAGCATTACATGTATGATCATTGCGTGGAGCATGGCCGTGTTCTTAGGGACTCACACTGGCGTTGGAAATATTGGCTCCCACAATAACCTCACATTTACGGCCCAAAGCACTCTATTTAAGCATTCTACACGCAATGTCTGGCACATGGCTTTGCCCTGCGCTTTGGGGGTCATGGGCGTGAGCCAATCAGAGCGTCACCTGCCATTCCCTTTAACAGCCAAATGCACCTGGACGTGATACATTGCTATTTAGACGGTGGACTCTACATGAAGAACTTCTTGGTGCAACAGGGCTGACAGATTTGAAATAGATTTGCTCGTGCGCGAGGTGAAAGAGCACGAGACAAGATTTTTATGGACTTTTTATTAGCTGTTACCCACAGAAGACAGTCCACAAATGCGTATTTCACAATTCACTAACATGGCATTGTTTTTATTTTTATTTTGTGTTGTGCAAAGTCATTTCCATGAAAATACAGACCGTTTTGCAGACAATTTAACACACAACACAACATTCGAACACTAAGAATGTGACATTCAACACTGGACTCGGTGTGCGACTCAGTCCCATTTTTATTTACGTCATTATTTATCCACACGTATGGATTAAACTGTCTTTATCTAATGCAATAATCTACATCCTTGTGTCTAACAAGCAAAGTGCACGTGTTGTGAACCCGCATATGTGTGGCACATCTGAAGAGTGAACTCATTAAAGCTAAAAAAATAGGCGCAATAGACCTGCGATTCAACGTTGTTCGAGTTGGTCTAAAGCGCAAACACATTCTGCTGCCCCACGATAGCAATACACCAACAATTTGCATGCCCACTCCTCCTTTTAAGACCAACACACCCATGGACGCACAAATGGGCACAAGTATTTTTGCTATTTATACAACGCTGAACGTGAAAATGATACCTTGCGTGGGGGTGTACGATATGGGAGAAAGTGATTTTAGTCATACCTGCAGGTTAGAGGTCATGCAAATGTTCTCTCATTAAAGAGCATCATTGTCGTTTGTGTGGAAAGAGGCTCAGTCAGCTTCTGTTGTACTGCTAATTACAGATTAGAACCAAATTTAACAAACATTAGCAGCCAAAGCGGACAGATGAGTTAATTACAGTGTTATATAATATGTACCAGGTCACACTATGATTAGGATTATGATGATATGTGACTCTTTATCGTGGTTTCATACAGGTCAACAATGTTAGCTGATGTTGCGCTGTGCCGCTCCCTTAATTCTAAGTTCCTCACCGCTCAGATGAGGAGTGTGACGCTCCAGGCACATTAGTAACATTATTAATAGTGGTGTTAGTCTGACATGAACACAGTATTCTGATTGGCCATTGTCTGTAGACTGGAAGTGTCCATTTGTCCATGTAATCATTTCATTATCCTCTTCTTTTTGTCATAGTATTTATGTCATTTTATTGTCATTATTCTCTCTTAAAATGGATTATTTTACAGTTTATTTTCAAGGACGAGCATCTTTTGATGATCGCTAGCTCTTACATATCAAGCTGAAAGCCAGATTGTATTTTCTACCTCATTACCACACTTCATTAGCTCTGGATGTTCACTGATTTAGAATTTTCTCAGGCACCACATGTTGTCTTGAGATGATTTATGTATCTGTTTGGTTGTCATATGTAATTCTAAACGGTGTGCTGAAGTGTGCACATTGAACATGTTTTCCAGCAGGGTAAATATCAGAGGTTTCTGAGAGTTCAACCGAAGCCTCTGACCTTAACGCTGTTAATGAACTCAAATCCCTCAGGTTCAAGCACAAATAAACCCGTTTAAAAACATTGCTGTGTTTTTGTCAAGTATGCCACTATTTGCTGATTTGAAAAGCTATTTCATGGCACAAGGACAGAGAGCTACGTACAAACAAGGGCTTTTTCTGTGTCGACTGTTGATGTGGGAACTCGCGCCAGCCATCGAGGGTTAAAGAAGTGACTGAGGCGGCATTAAGAGCCCGAGGCAATTTTCCCTTAAGGAGGTGGCCTTCCAAAACAAAGATATTAACTGTTAGCAGCACATCCTGACGTCAACAGATACACCATAATGAAGTAAATTCACATTTTACATAAAACAACACAAATTTGAAAAGGCTCATTGTGTTGGACCGTGATGTCCTGACATGCAGAACTAATTGGTTTTTTTGCCTTTAAAAAGATGAGCTGGATGTGTCTGCCCCCCTAATACTAGTGGGTGTCTTCTTCACTTGCAGACAGTACAGATACTGTCTTCCGCAGCTTTACCAACGAGAAAATTTTAAGTTTCTGGATTTTAATTTCAGCAGCCCAGTTGACATAATGCTTGAGATGCTTGGATGTTATCCTTATGAGGTATGTTTAATTTGACACGTGTTCTTTTCACCAAAAGAGGCTCTTGGTAGCTTTTTAAAGTAAAGTGTGAAGAGATGATGACATTCATTTGTATTAGGTTTTCATTTCACAGCAAATGCGTTTCCACAGCTGCCTTGATTTGTGTGCGAAGCGTGTATACAGTGTTGTACTTCCTTTTGTACCAGATGTACTCAGGGAAAGGCAGGACATGTGTAGATACAGATTTTAATATATAACATTTATTTCCTCTCTCAAAGAAATTTCATTTGTCAGTATGATCAAGCTGCCGACACGTTTGGTGATAAACACGTTGACCACGATTCATATCTGGCACCCTCACCATGTGCCTTTTCAGATCTCGTTTTTAACGCTCTGTTAATGTTTGCATTAACTTCTTTTTCAGTTTTTTTAAACTGTTTCTTCTTTTTCTTTTTCAATCTCCTCCTCCTCTCCTTTTCTCCTTTACCTCTCCGACAGGTCCAGACTCACCTGGAGAACCCGACCAAATACCACATCCAGCGGTCCCAGCAGCAGCAGGTCAAGCGCTACCTGGGAAAGCTTGGCTCTCAGGTATTGAGCTTGCCCTGCCCCAACCAGTCCTCTGACCACGGGGGCATGCCGCCAGGGCCGGGCAACAGCGCCCCCAACAGCCCTATGGCCTTACTGACCCTGAACTCACACTGCGAGAAAGAGGTTTGCCTCGAAGAATAACGTTTTCTCGTGGTGGTCGTTTGTTTTTGAATCTGTATTTTATTTGCCTTCTGGTTTGGTCTTAGATGGATGATGTCATTGATGACATCATTAGTTTGGAGTCAAGCTACAGCGACGATATCCTCGGCCTGATGGACCCAGGACTTCAGATGGCTAACACAGTATGTGTGCACCTCTCTTACTACACCAAGGAGATTTTCTAGCAATTATAACAAGCAAAAATACTCGTATTGACGCCCTTTTTGATGCATTTTGGACCAATTGTTTCCCCCAGATTCCTGTACCTGCAAACCTCATGGACATGTACGGGAATCAAGGATTGCCTCAACAAGGTTTGCCCATCAGCAACTCCTGCCCCACCAACCTGCCCAACGTCAAAAGGGAATTCTCTGGTGAGCAGCACAGCACAGGCCACAATGGCTCTCTCCTCAAAAACACACACATCAAACAGTAATTCACCAACCAACTGTGAAAATTCATCTTTTCCTGTCACACAGAAACCATGACAGTCTACTCTCCAGGCCTTTTGTAGCCTCGATTGTAACACTGATTATGTGGTTGTACGTCACTGAAGTGTTTTTTTCCATGTTTGTGTCTCTTCTGTACATTGTGAGACTAAAGACATTATTTACCTCATAGTTTCACAGTCTCCAGCCATCATGCATATGCTGGATAAATCTGGATCCTGTGGCAAATTTGACAACTATCAAAGGCCTGAAGGGTTTCCTGTAGGTACGTCTGCAGCTTTAGTTTCAAAATACACAAGTCAGTTGTTACACGCTTGTCACACTTGACCTTTACTGCTGAGTTGACTGTTAATTCCAGTTGTGTTTTTCAGAGTCTGAAGTAAGAGCCATGGCAAAGGAAAGGCAGAAGAAGGATAACCATAATCTGAGTGAGTTTTAAAGTCTCAAAATGTGTTGGGTTTTTTTGCTTAATTAAAGGTAATCTTCATGGTTACACTACAAAAATTTATATCACATACAGTACAAACAAAAAATTAATTTTGACACTGCAACAACTTGCGAGAATACCAAAGAATGACAGAATTTTATGGACAATATAGATAAAAATATTTTCCTTTTATTCACCCAGAGAAAACATATTTCCCCTGCTATTCCAAAATAAAACACACCCGCATATGTTTATTTTGTTATAATTTTCTTATTGAATTTTTTGACATTTTTTTTGTAAATTTTACATATTTACATGTGTTTTTAATTATTCATTATGTTAATTTATTGCTTGTAGACAATATTTTGTATATATTTTGTATATTACCAAATCCGACTAAAATAAGAGTTTTTTTATTTTGGAAAAACTTGAAAACTGAACTTGAGGATCGGCATGTCATCTATGATCCATTCTCACTTCGTAAATAAGGGAATAATGCGCAATTGCGATTTTTACACAAGCATTTTGTCTTCTGTGTTCTGTAGTTGAGAGACGACGACGGTTTAACATCAACGATCGAATCAAGGAATTAGGAACGTTAATTCCAAAATCCAATGACCCGTAAGTATTAAATATTCAGTTCCCCCATTCAATATCAATCATACAAGAACTTTTGATTCGGGGCTGCAGGCTGATATAAAAGCAGCAGTTTGTGAACTCTGAATAATGGCTCCTCTGCTCGGCTCAGGGACATGCGCTGGAACAAAGGCACCATCCTCAAAGCGTCGGTGGATTACATCCGGAAGCTGCAGCGGGAGCAACAGAGGGCCAAAGAGCTGGAGAGCCGACAGAAGAAGCTCGAGCACACCAACCGACATCTAATGCTGAGGATACAGGTAAAAAAAACAAAAACAAAACACGTGTAACAAAGCCTTTATTTACTTATTGTTCAGGGCAAACTGAGGGGATTTTGGAATTTGAAAGTGGACTGACCTTTAACCTAGGTTGTAAATTTAACATAAAATAGACCGTTATGTTTTTACAGTGCCCGACGCCTCTATCACTGTCTAATTATGTTCCCCTTGCCTGGATAGCAGATGGTGTTGGATGGGAGCAGCCACAGAGTTGGTGCCGTGAGATGGTGTGCGTCACCACAGACTAACCTGTGCGTCTGTATTTTTGTCTGTGTCTGGCAGGAGTTAGAGATGCAGGCCCGTGCTCACGGTTTGGCCATCGCATTTTCAGCTCTATGCCCCGCTGAACTGGCGGCCCGATCCATCAAACAGGAGTCCGCATTAGAAGACTGTCACCAGGACCTGTACCCGCTCCACCCGCAGCACCAACACTGCACTTCGGACCCCACGCAGCCATCTGCCCTGGAGCTAAACGAAGGCCACTCGAATTATCCCGATGGCCAGGGGGGCGTGGCTGGCACCCCGGGTCACTACAGCACTCACAGCAAGGCAGACATCCTCATGGAAGACACCTTATCCCCGGTGAGAGGGGTGGACCCTCTGCTCTCTTCCGTCTCCCCAGACACCTCAAAGGACAGCAGCCGTAAGAGCAGCATAAGCATGGATGAGAACGAGCAGGGCTGTTAGCACCCCCTGCTGGAAGAGATCTCACATGAGTCCCTGTACATAGCTAACACAGAGGTGTAGTCTCTGCCTTCTGTCTATTTTATTTGTTTACATGTATTAAATATTGTCACTCATGTTTTTGGTTTGTTTTTGTCTTTTCAAGCCCTCCTTAATTTAAAGGACTGATTTTGAAGTATGTTGTTGGATTTAATCAGTATGTTGACGACAATGAGTTACAAAAATAGTTTTTTATATTCGAGATATGCATTTATCTTAGGACCTAGATTATTATTATTTCTATTGATTCCAAAGAATCTAGGGACGTTAGAAATCACGGTCAGAGATATAGATATTTTGTGGTGAGATGAATACTGCTTTTTAAATCACTAGCAATACCAGAATAAAAATCTATTTATTACTATAGTGCTTTACACTCCTTGTGTCTTAGATTGAACTTGAATGTGCCAATGCCTTATTAAGATGTGTCGACATCGCTGTTGTATTGCTATGCACATATTTTGGTTGTTAGCAGAGTCTGAGTCAGTCTGCCAGATGACATTTTTTTTTATCTTGATATATATTAATCACATGTAGATTTGATCTTATTTATGTATCTCTGTATACATTCCCCTTAAAATATTTTATTTTAAAATGAACCAAGGCTAAAAGTAGGCATTTAATCAATCCTTTCTGGGATAATAAAGAACAGAAAAATATGTATAACTTGAAAAAAAAAAAGAAATTAAACAATCTTCCTCTGTTTAATTCAAGTGAACAAATGCGACATTAATGTGTAGTGTTAGTCTATGATTCAGTGGCATAATGAGAGATTAGCGCTACGATCCTGTATTACAGAAGAGAAAAGGTCACGTGTCATTTCTCGGACTTGTACTATAATTGATTTAGCAGAAAATGAAATAGTACTGATACATTCCTCGCTACGTGATAAAACTCAGCAAACAATTAAAATCCACTGTAGCCTGGTTGTGTGCACGAGATGCTGATGTCAAAGTTGATCTGAATATTATTACACCATGCTAAAAATCCTTCTGTGATTAATACGTGAATCTATTCACTTGTTATTGTAGTCACGTCTGTAGAATTTTGTCAGACTAGTACAACTTTGTAGCTGCTGCTTTTCTATGTCAGCACAGTCAGTATATGATAACAGAAAGATGTTGAAGCTCAGTTTATATTATTGTCCACCCGTTTCCTTAATGATTGTATTTTATACGCCACTTCGATATGCCCGTTTCGTCAATCCATTTTGCATTCAGGATGGTTTTTTTTGTTTTGTTTTTTTTGTCATTATATGAACATTTGTATTATCAAGGAGTATAAGGAGACCGTTTGGATGAGATGCATGACATTGTCAAAACACTGGATGACATCTGTAAATGAAAATGTGATTTGTTAGCCTTTTTAAATATAAGCGTAGACTAACGATTGTAGTATTTGGTTTTTCAAATGCATACAGAATATTCTGTGAGATTGTACTGTTGTAACAATGTGTGGTCGTTGTTTAACCGTAACAGAAGAATGCCTTTGTTGATAACTGCCTGCCATACGTTACAGCACAGCCTCCATTCTGTTCAACTATGCAATGGTTACAGTTGTGCCTGTGGAACATCATTGCGTCTTTATCAAAGGGTTATTCAACAGCGTGCTCTATTATGACTTAGCTTCCGATAGTATCGACATGATTTTTTCCTCATTGATTTAAGTGCCTTACAGTTGTTTCTGTTACCGTGGTGATGTGAGCAGAGTTGTAGACACTGATGCAGCATGTTGGTGTTTTTTGGGTTTTTTTCAGGCTATTTGACACTTCCTGGATCCGTGGCAATCAGTATGAGATAACACTATGAACCTCTCAGACTCATATCAGATTTAACGCTCCACAGATTTACATGCAAGTTAAAAGATTGATTAAAACAGTAAGTTCACTCTTTCAACTGTCATTTAACCATATTCAGATTACGATTGTCAAACGGTGACAATATGCTCAAGGATGTTTAACAGTCTGTTTTGTTGTCTTCCTCAAACTCTTGTGTATAGTTAGAAAATGATGTAAGCTTATTAATGCCATCCATGTATACATCACCTTCCAGTACAGAAAGAAATTGGAGTGTGTTGTGCATGTAAACATACTGACTGAAACATATGAGAGGGTCGTGTATTTGGTTTTATGTTTCAAGGTCAAATTCTGCAATGGAGGCAACGAGTCCATTTTTAAAGGGGGATCCACTGGTTTTACACATCAAATTCAACTGACTGATTTTAGGGGAACACTATTCAGCATGTGAACATAATTAAATCAGTGTTTGTGGCTATACAGGGTTGAAATGTTCCAAACTAGCAGTAAATTTAGTTTTCAAACTTTTGTCTTCTACAGCCCCGGTGAGGTCATAGATGTGTGTTTCCCTGGCTTAGCACAGCGCCGTCTACATCTTCATGTTTTCACACGCCGAATAGCACACCCCAAGAACTTGATATGCAAAACTGGCGGAACTTCCCTTTAACTGAAAATTCAGCCTCCTTTTTGAGAGCAATATATTTGCCTGAATGTAACTCACAGTGAAAACTGCCAAAGTGTGTTGCCAAAATGAAACATTAGTTGTAATTATGCACGAACATAAATAGCAATATTTGAACAGCTTACCTGTTGCACTTTGTTAGTTGTGTTTCTCTCTCTTACCTTAGTTACAAGCAATAACCATCAGGCCAAAATGAGAAGTTACGTAAAATGGTGCGTGCCGTACAAAACGGTGGCCCCAAGCCCAGGTTGAAGCCTTACCTACTCAACACGCACCGGCCTGTAACACCGATCAGCTCATTCTGTCAATGGAATCTGTAAGATTTCCACTATTACTCAGTGTGGAGGTGCTCAACTGAATGCCTCCACGTAGTATGGGACATTATTGTTATGCCACTAATGAAGAACTATGTTTCAGATCTGTAATGTTCATCCTCATTCCTGTGGTTCAGACATTTTCTCTGCTGATAATGCTACAGTTCTTATTATTACACTTTGTATGAGAAATGTAGCAAAGGTTACACACTGGTTTCAAATTAGTGAACTCAAGCTAGATGGTACTCGATGTGGAAAGTATCTTGTGAGAAATATTAAAAGTTTTATTGAATCTTTGTATTAGCTGGTGTTTTTCTTTGTGGTGGTTTTCGTTGGAATAAATGTAAAAGTTGAGTCCTAGTTTTTGCCCCACTTTGGCATCAGTGTGTGAAAGTTAAGTTGTTGGCAACCACATATATGCAGACAAATCTACGTCGAGATAAACTCCACCGAACTCCATCCATGGATATGATTGGCTCAGAATGGCTATCAATAACAAACATATGGACTTCTCGTTAGTCTAGCTAGTCCCATACTCTTGTTCTCGTCTACAGTGGGCAGATCTTGTAAACAAAGTAAACAACTCTTCTGCCTGGCTGATCTTCCATATGGCCCCTCACTAATCATTTCTGGGCTCCAGAATGCTTTTGCACTCTGTAATTGGATGTGATGAGGCTGTCCTGTCGAGTGTGAAGGTGAAGGATGGAGCAAACGACTGCTAAAATGCTGTCACGCTCACTAGGAGCTACAAAACGCGGCTAAAATAGAAAATCATTTCTAACGCCTGCCATCACTCAGACACCTGCATCAGGTGGACAGTCAACAATCATCAACACTCGCCTGCTGTGAGGCACAACAAACAGAAGAGGTGGGAGTCCCTGTCAGACATTTATCATGAATTTATTATTCATAGAGATGCATTGGTTTACAATAACAGGAAATCTATATTATCTACTTTTACAAGATCAGTCGGAGCATATTCAGAAATGTTTGTGGTAGGGTGTGAAACAGAACAACAAATATAAAGAAGCTACCTTTCCTTTAGATTATTATGCCTTAATACAAATATATCAGATCATGTTGGCAGATAACAATTGTATTTTTAAAACATTAAAACTTCCTTTACAGTTTCTTTTTTTTTTTTTTTTTTTACATATTACAAAAACTAAAATAAAATCAGGTGGCATGACGTTGCAATATAGAGGGGCAAATCTTTCGTTGTGAAGTGCTAACCATTAATATTCCCTTTCCTTTGGCTTCTTTGCTTATTGTGGTCCTCTGTACAGGTTAAAAAATAAGATGAAATCATGTACAGACACTTTCACGTGATCAACGTTGTGATCGCACTCAACTATACAGAACTGACAGCAGGATTTAAGGAGGTGATGACAAAAGCTGATATTCACACAAATGGACAGACTGGTTATGTGGTTGAAGCGAGTGTTTGGAAATCATTTGGTAATACAGAGTCACACTG